>LVTN01001512.1:52431-69305 GCA_001649415.1 Musa itinerans
GGCCCTTCGAGTAGCAATGGAAGCATAGAAAAACTTAGTATTGGAATCCCCTAGAGTAAGTCAATGCTGTCGAGACTTCTGCTTTGTAAAATTTTCCTCCTTCTTTAAGGCTTGCATGAAGTTATTTTTGGCTTCTTTCTCTTTGTAGATAAGATTCTCATCTTGGGGCTGAAGTTGTAGCTCATGATGCATTGCCATTAGTTCCTTTCTGCAAATTTAAACCCGAGTGGTAATATTTCCAAAGGTGATTGTATTCCACTCCATAAGTGCTGCTTTACAGGCTTTGAGCTTTTGACATAAGATGTAAGGTGGCGAACCATGTATCTTAATATTCCAGCTGATCTGATAATATCAAGGAACTGAGGATGAGTACTCCACATGTTAAAGAATCTAAATGGTTTCTTGCCTCTAGGTATTGCTTTGTCTGCGTGTATATCATTAAGGAATGATTAGAAAACAATGGTGCATCATACTCAAGAAGTGAATCAGGGTAAACTGTTAACCATTCTTGATTAATCAAACACATGTCAAGTTAAGCCATTATTTTTCTGTTAGTAGTACCTTGATTACTCTAGGAGAGCCAATTGCCTATAGATTTCATGTCAATCAATGTGGCAATGTCTATGTAATCATTAAAACTTTGAAGCTGACTTTCGGAAAGCTGTCTACCCCCCAATTTTTCATTTGTGTATCGAATAGTATTAAAGTCGCTAAGAACAATCCAAGACACATTACGACAGTCATTTGCAATGTTAGTCAGGTCAGTCCATAGTATATTTCTTTCTTGCATATTGTTTGAAGCATATATACCAGTGAAATTGAATTGACAGCCATTCTTTTTGTCCTCCACCTTAAGATGAATGAATTGATTAGTAGCAGAAATAAACCAAGCATTAATAGAGTGAGGATGCCATAAGACCCATATTCTACCAAATGTTTCACTAGAGTCATTGATAAACAGTTCTGCATCCGACCATATTAAATTCTTTAGAGCAAGAACGAGTGATTATTTAATTTTTATTTCCACGTGAATAGTAATATCACATGTGGCATACTTGATTATTCTATTGAGCTCCCGACATTTTTCAGGCTTATTAAGTCCACGAATATTCAAGCAGATTATCTTCATCAGAAAAAAAACAAATGGAAAAGGAAGTAAGGTATTCATCCTACGACTTTGAATGAGTAGTACCATCCTTTTTCTTATCTTTTGGTTTTTCATTTTCCTCCCGCACAATATCTTTACCTTTTAAGGCTTTGTTTCTATATTTATCCACTTTATCCACAGCTATCAAAAGTTTAAACTTTATACCTTGAGTCAAGTAGTCTGATTATTGAGGCTCAATATCCTGGTTAGTGTGATTTGTTGGGACATGAGATAGTTAAGGCAAAATATCTTTACTAACGAGGTTTGTTTGGGCCTGAGTTTGTTGTGGCAAAATATCCTTACTGGTGATGTTTGTTGGTGCTTGAGTTTGTTGAAACACAAAGTCCTGGTTGGCACGTTGAGTGGATATTAGAATTCCTATTGTGGATGTATCCGATAATATAGTAAGAGATGAAGTTTCTAACTTTTGCTTCTCCTGTCTACGAGTACCATGGGAAGCTTTTGTTGTGGAAGGCTCCGACATAATAGGAAGAGATAAAGTTCCTGATTTGTCTTGTCTATAGTGCTGTCCCTACGAGTCGAAATGCTCACTCGTCTTCGTCACCACCGATTCTATTACCACTGGAGGAGGCTCGCCATGTTGCTGAGGTGCCTGACGTGGCCGGTAGATCTTATTAATCGGTTTCAAAGTTTGCTGACAAGCTCCATTTGCATGACCAAAAGATAAGCAACTCTGACATCGTTGTGGCTTCCAAGAATATGAGACATGTACCTTACGAGTGTTCCTTTCAAGATCACGATAAAAAACCTCATTAGGGAGATCTTTGTCGAAAGAAACCAGTACACATGCTCGGGCAAATGCTAATCTTGTTAGCGCCGCTGTTGCTTTGTCAATGTAGAGTGGCTGTCCCAAAGTGCTGCATAGCTTTGCAATAAAACGTCGACTCCAAAGATGTAGGGGGAGACCTTGAAACGATACCTATAAGGGAATAGACTATAGGCTATCTAACTCTAATTGGACATCAAGTGACCAGCGTCGTAGAATTATTGGATGGCCGCGAATAGTCCAGAACCCTTCAAAGACCTGTTGCAAATCTTCTTCAGAGTATAGCTTGCAAACAAAGAAATCGTTCTCCAGCATATAAAGGTCAAATGCCGATGTTCCCCATCTATTTTTGATAAATGACGATAGTGGAAAATATGATATTTTGAGACCTACCACATAGCCAACAATCGCCATAGACCATGTCTCAATTAGCTTTGCGGAATTAGCTATCTCGTACACAGCAATCTTCTTTTCAGCCTGAACTTCTGGAGCAAAAAATTCCAAACTAAGGTCTAGGCTTCCAATTGGAGCCTTGAAGAGGCTAGTCCAAGGCCGAGGTTCATTGGAAATAAGAGTAGGAGGTCACGATCTAGAGCGCGATCTACTTCGATGCTGCTTCGTCAAAGGAGCATCTCGCCGGAAAGAAGGTAGTGGAGGAGCAACTTGAGAGGTAAGGGCAGGGAGCTTCGCCGTCGAATCTACCCTCCCACCATTGTCACCCGACCCAAGGACCATCGCTGCCATGTCCCTACAACGTTGGGAGCAACCGATTTGTCACTACAAACTTGTTGCCCCCAAAGAAATCCTCCTCTATTTCATCGAGAAGAGAAGATAAGGAGCGTGCAGAGCTACCGACCCTCTTTTTCTCCATTTCTCTGATGAGAAGGGGAAGATGGCAAGCTGGGAGCTACGCGCAGAGTTGATCCTTGTTCAGGGGTTTGTTACACAATCTGTTCCTACAACCGATCTGTCACACGGTCTGTTACACTATCTCGCAAAAGGAGAGACCCAAAATCCACCTCTATTCACGTAAGATAATATCAAGGAATTGAGGATGAGTACTCCACATGTTAAAGAATCTAAATGGTTTCTTGCCTCTAGGTGTTGCTTTGTCTGCATGTATATACATTAAGGAATAATCAGAAAACAATGGTGTATCATATTCAAGAAGTGAATCAGGGTAAACTATTAACTATTCTTGATTAATCAAACACCTATCAAGTCGAGCCATTATTTTTCTATTAGCAGCACCTTGATTACTCTAGGAGAGCCAATTGCCCACAGATTTCATATCAATCAATGCGGTAGTGTCAATGTAATCATTAAAACTTTGAATCTGACTTTCGGAAAGCTGTCTACCACCCACTTTTTCATTTGTGTATCGAACAGTATTAAAGTTGCCAAGAATAATCCAAGGCACATTACAACAGTCATTTGCAATGTTAGTCAGATCAGTCCATAGTATATTTCTTTCTTGCATATATACTAGTGAAATTGAATTGGCAGCCATTCTTTTTATCCTCCACCTTAAGATGAATGAATTGATCAGTAGCAGAAATAAACCAAGCGTTAATAGAGTTAGGATGTCATATGACCCATATTCTTCCAAATGTTTCACTAGGGTCATTGGTAAACAGTTCTGCATCCGGCCATATTAAATTTTTTTGAGCAAGAACGTGCGATTGTTTAATTTTTGTTTCCACGAGAATAGCAATATCACATGCAGCAGACTTGATTATTCTGTTGAGCTCCCGACATTTATCAGGCTTATTAAGTCTACGGACATTCCAACAGATTATCTTCATCAGAAAAAATATAAATGAAAAATGATATAAGGTATTCATCGTACGACTTTGAATGGATAGTACCATCCTTTTTCTTATCCTTAGGTTTTGCATTTTCCTCCCGCACAATATCTTTACCTTTTAAGGCTTTATTTCTATATTTATCCACTTCATCCACAACTATCAAATTTTTAAACTTTATACCTTGAGTCAAGTAGTCTGATTGTTGAGGCACAATATCCTGGTTCGTATGATTTGTTGGGACATGAGATAGTCGAGGTAGAATATCCTTACTAACGAGGTTTGTTTGGGCCTGAGTTTGTTGAGAAACAAAGTCCTAGTTGGCACATTGCGTGGATATTGGAGTTCCTGTTGTGGATGGATCCGATAATATAGTAAAAGATGAAGTTCTCAACTTCTGCTTCTCTTTTCCATGAGTACCATGGAAACTTCTGTTGTGGAAGGCTCTGACATAATAGGAAGAGATAAAGTTCCTGATTTGTCTTGTCCACGGTGCTGTCCCTGCGAGTCGGAATGCTCACTCGTCTTCGTCACCACCGGTTCTATTACCACAAGAGGAAGCTCGCCTTGTTGCTGAGGCACCTGACGTGGCCGATAGATCTTATTAATCGGTTTCAAAGTTTGCTGACAAGCTCTCGGAGTTTGCTGAAAGTTCCATTTGCATGACCAAAAGATAAGCAACTCTGACATCGTTATGGCTTCCAAGAATATGAGACATGTACCTTGCGAGTGTTCCCTTCATGATCACGATAAAAAACCTCACTAGGGAGATCTTCGTCAGAAAAAACCAGTACACATGCTCGGGCAAATACTAATCTCGTATACGCAGTTGTTGCTTTGTCAATATGGTTGTCCTAAAGTGCTGCATAATTTTGTGATAAAATGTTGACTCCAAAGATGTAGAGGGAGACCTTGAAACGATACCCATAAGGGAATAGATTGTAGGCTGTCTAACTCTAAACGGACATCAGGGGACCAGCATCGTAGAATCATTGGATGGCCATGAATAGTCTAGAACCCTTCAAGGACCCATTGTAAATCTTCTTTAGAGTATAGCTTGCAAACAAAGGAACCGTTCTCCAGCATATGAAGGTCAAATACCGATGTTCCTCATCTATTTTTGATAAATGACGATAGTGGGAAATAGGATATTTTGAGACCTACCACATAGCCAACAATTGCCATAGACCATGTCTCAATCAGCTCTGCAGAATCAGCTATCTCGTACCCAGCAATCTTCTTTTCAGCTTGAACTTCTGAAGCAAAGAATTCCAAACTAAGATCCGGGCTTCCAATCGGAGTCTTGAAGAGGCTAGTCCAAGGCTAAGGTTCACTAGAAATAAGAGCAGGAGGCCGCGATCTGGAGCGCGCCCTACTTCGATGCTGCTTCGTCAAAGGAACTTGAGAGGTAAGGGTCGAGAGCCTTGCCGTCGAATCTACCCTCCCACCACTATCACCAGACCCAGGGACCATCGCTGCCATGTCCCTACAGCATTGGGAGCAGCCAATTTATCACTGGAAGGGCTACACACTTGTCGCCCCCAAAGAAACTCTCCTTTACACAATTGCCACCCCCAAAGAAGCCAACCTCTGTTCCACCGAAAAGAGCAGGAGGATAGAAAGGGTGTGATTCTAGCAGTCTTCCTTCGATCTCTCCTCCGCTATTCCGCAAAGAAGAAGAGTGTTGGTCGCAAGAAGAAGAGCGCAGATCCATTGGCTGCAGAGAGGATTGGTCGTCGATCCGTCGCTGCCTTCACCGATGATTCCTCTCCCAACTGGTCGCCTGCTGCTTCTCCCCTATTCTTGGGGAAGAGGAAGAAGGAGAGCAGATGGTGCGATCTCTCCTCTTTCGTCGATGCCTCTTTTCCTCTTGAGGAGAGGAAGAAGGAGAGCAGAGAAGGGATTCTTCTTGCTCAAGTTGTCGGGCCCCTTTTTATGCTCTGTTCCTACAGCAAGCTCTCTTCTTCTTGATGAGAAGGGGAAGAAGGATAATGAAGTTGTTGAATCTCATATTTTGATGATGAAACCACTTGATATGTGTTTATGTTTTAATCTACGTTTTGAGTGACGCAGGATGCTTCGATCAGGATGAGACAATTAAAGCAGGAAGAATCATGTTGGGCCGGAGGAACATGTCAGAAGATTGGACGTCGGGCCAGTGGAACGGTCGACGTATCGACAGAAGGCTTCGGGCCGTGGATTCGGGCATCGGGCCAAGAAGAGTGGATATTGTGCCAAAGACGTATCAGAGCTGCGGAGTCAATTGGCCGATTGGGCAATAGGCCGTAAGAAAAGACGATGCGCCGATGAATCAGACGAAGCGTCGAGGGTCCAATGACATGCCGAACAATTTGGTTAATTTCTTAGGATTAATTGTCTCGATCAAAGTTTTGTTTTAAGTGTGCAGGATTAACTACGATGAAAGTAAGACATGTAGTAGGAGTTGCACCGGAGTCAAGACTATGATCACGTTGGAAGTTCTCTGTGGGAACAAATTCGAGAAGTCCAGGAGCTTGCCAAAGAAGCTCGTCGGAACTCGCCAAGTGGATCGTCGCAAGTCCAGGAGTTTACCGGAAGTCCACAGGAGCATCGCCGAAGGTTCGTCGGATGTTCGCCGGAAGATCGCCGGAAGCTCGCCGGAAGAAGCGATTGACGCACCGGAGTACGTTGCAGTAAATGCCTTAAGAAATATCATAGTTAGCACGTTGATTAAGTTAGAAATGGGAGGTGATCCCATTAACTTAATCATCGGGTAATTGGGCCCCTGAAAGACCAAATTGGGCCAATCTCCCTCCTTCACCGATCTTACACAATCGTGCAGGGGGCGGAGAGAAGAATCCGTCGCCATGATGCGCTCCTCTTTGGGGGTGCGATCACATCACAACCGCCACCCCTTCCTTCCAGAACCCTCACTGCAGTCACAACACCGTCGCCACCGGCTGTAAAGAGGTGAAGGAGAAGGGTGCGATCAGCAGCCTTCCCGTCGCCCTTCTTGGTCACAGCGATAAAAAACTTGATAGCTTGCATACTCGCTAAATTTTTTAGCTTACAAATTATATGATAATAAAATTTGATATTATGTTTTTCATGGAATGATTTGAACTTATATCTCAAACACTTAATAGTTTGAACTTCTCCTTTTTGTTGATGAGAAAGGAAGAGAAGTATGTTAGTGTCATGCATGATTTATCATGACATGTTGCTTGGATTTTTTAATCCAAGAGTTCAACTTAAATATGACATATTGATAGGGGGAGTTTGTTTAAACTCCGGGAGTTAAGGTTAACTCCATCATCAATTGGTTATCATCATAAAAAAGGGAGAGATTATTGAATCTTGGATTTTGATGATAAAACCAATTGATAAGTGTTTATGTTTTAATCTACATTTTGAGTGATGCAGGATACTTCGATTAGGATGAGATAATTAAAGCAGGAAAAATCATGTTGTGCCGAAGGAAAACATGTCAGAAGATTGGATGTCGAGCCGGAGGATCAATCGACGTATCGACAGAAAGCTTCGGGCCATGGATTCGGGCATCGGGCCAAGAAGAGCGGATATTGTACCAAGGATATCAGAGTTGTGGAGTCAACTGGCCGACTGGGCAATAGGCTGCAAGAGAGGACGATGCACCGAAGAATCGGACGAAGCGTCGAAGGACCAATGACATGCCGGACAACATGATTAATGCTTAGTATTAATTGTCTAGATCAAAGTGTGTTTTTACATGTGCAGGATTAACTACGATAGCAAGGCATAAAGCAAAATGAAGTCCCGGAGTCAAGAACGTGATTTCGTTGGGAGTTCGAGAGTTCGTCGGAAGTCCGGATGTTCGTCGGAAGTTCTATCAGAATTGACCGAGAAGTCCTAGAGCTTGCCAAAGAAGCCTGTTGGAACTCACCAAGAAGATCATTATGAAGTCCAGGAGCTTGTCGGGAATCTGCTAGAATATTACCGAGAGATCATTGGAAGTTCGTCGGAAGATCGCCGGAAGCTCGCCGGAAGAAACCTAGACTTACGGACTTTGTTTAGCTTAGTAAATGTCTTAAAATTCGTAGTTAGCATATAATAAGGATTAGAATTGGGTCAAACCAATTAGGGGATAGTTGGGCCAAGTTTGGGCTATGTTGGGCTAAGAGAAAAGCCCAAACAGTGATCAAATAAGTGAAACCATCATGGCACAGTCTCCGAGATTGTGTCAGGTAGATTGTGTCAGGTGGTGGTACCACTAGTCTGGGCGGTGGTACCGCCCAAACTCGGTCTCCGTGATTGTCTGGGTGGTGGTACCACCTAGTGTTAGGCTGTAGGTGGTGGTTCCGCCCAATGCAGGCGGTGGTACCACCTAGTGTATGCGATGGTACCGCCTGTACCCTAAAATTTCGGGGGTTTGAATTTTGGGCTTCCAATTTAAATCCATTTGGGGCCTCTAAATACCCCAGTTATTCCTGCATGGATAAGCAAGAAATATTTAGCAAAACCCTATGATTCTATAGTTGTAAACCTTAGAAAGTTGAGTTCCCTCCTCCCAAAGCTTAGAGAGAGTTATTACAAGGGAGGTGTGAGAGGGATACCTTGTAAAAGAGGGTTGTAAAAGGTTATCTCCTAAACCTGTGAGAGGGAGAAGAGGGGTGTAAAAAGGTAGTTGGTCTTCGCCTATTGAATGAAGACTGATAGTGGATGTCAGTAGCCTCGATGGAAGATGAATCGGCGAAGTGGATGTAGGTCACGACAACCGAACCACTATAAAAATCTGGTTTGCGTTTCTCTTGTGCAATTTATTTTACTGCAAACAATTTTACTTGCTTTACATCCACTATGCTCTTCCGTACGATTTCAAAGTTAATACCTTTATGAAACGATTTTTCAGCGGAAACATATTTAATCACAACGAAGTTTTGTACCGACGTAATTTTTACCGCTGCACTATTTCACCCCCCCTCTTAGTGCCGACTCTTTTCCTAACAAATATTACAATCTGGGTCCAATTATGCAAAAAGGAGTTATTGGCATTGCAATATGAGCTGCATCCTTAGCCCCTTAATGATAATCCTATCGACAAGACGATAGTTTTATAAAACAAAATTCCCGACCGCATTTGCTTACTCTAGGGGTTTCCAATACTAAGTGTCTACAATGACATCTGGATTCACGAAAAAAACGTGACGGTCATAAAGTTTCTACAAAGTCGAGTTTTGATTGGTTTTTTGCGCACCATCTCAAAAATATAAAATATTGACCATTCCCAACGCATTAGCCCAAGGGAAGTTATATAAGCTTAGTTTCGTAAAAAAAACATGATGATCATAAAGTTTACACAAAGCCGAGATTCGATCAGTTTCTTTAGGAACCTCTTGAAAATTTAAAATATTGACCATTCCCAATATATTAGCCTTTGGGAAGTTGTATAATAGGTTTCACAAACAAACAAGGTTGTCATAATGTTTGCGCAAAGTCGAAGTTTGATCAGTTTTTTATGCACCATCTCAAAAATTTTAAAAATTGATCATTTCTATATTATTTGGCCTAGGGAAGTCGTATAGGTATGGTTTCACAAAAAAAACATGTCCATTATAACGTTTAAGCAAAGTCGAGGTTCAATCGATTTTCTAGGCACCATCTCAAAAGTTCAAAATATTAACTATTCCTAACATATTAGCGTTACGGAAATTGTATAAGCCTAGTTTCACAAAAAAAACATGATGGTCATAAAATATAACCATTCCCAATATATTTGCCATAGGGAAGTTGCATAAGCTAGGTTTAAAAAAAAATGTGATGGTCATAAAGTTTGCGCAAAGTCAAGGTTCGATTGGTTTTTTGTGCACCATCTCAAAGATTCAAAATATTGACCATTACCAATATATTAACCCTGGGGTAATTGTATAAGCTTGGTTTTACAAAAAAAATGTGATGGTCACAAATTTTGCGCAAAGTTGAGGTTGGATCGATTTTTTGTGCACCTTCTCGAATATTCAAAATATTGATCATTCCAAATATGTTTGTCCAAGGGATGCCATTCGAGCATAGTTTCAGAAAAAAAAACTCCTTAATTTCTACTTTACATGCTTTTAGCTTTTGACATAAGATTTAAGGGGGAGAACCATGCACTTTAACATTCCAAGATGATCTAATAACCTCGAAGAACTGAGAATGAGACATGTTAAATAATCTCAAAGGTTTCTTGCCTTTGGGTGTTGCTTTATCTGCGTGTATCTACATTAAAGAGTGATCGGAAAATAATTGAGCACCATACTGAAGAAGTGAATCAGGATAAGCTGTTAACCATTCTTGATTAATTAGACACCTATCGAGTCGAGCCATTATTTTGCAATGAGCAGCACCATAATTGCTTCATGAACTACAATCTCCTATAGATTTCATATCAATCAAAGCAACAATATCTATGTAATCATTAAAACCTTAAAGCTGACTTTTTGAATACAAATATCTTTGGCAATATTACCACCCGGATCCAGTTATGCAAAAAGGAGCTAATGGCATTGCAACATGAGCTGCATCCTCAGCCCCTTGACAACAATGTTATCTGCAAGATGAAAGTTTTGTAAAACAAAAGTCCCGACCATATTGGCTTACTCTAAGGGATTCCAATACTAAGTTTCTATAATGAAGCCTGGATTCATGAAAAAAATGTGACGGTCATAAAGTTTCTACAAAGTCGAGGTTTGATTAGTTTTTGTGCACCATCACAAAAATTTAAAATATTGACCATTCCCAACACGTTAGCCCAAGGAGAGTTGTATAAACTTAGTTTTGTAAAAAAAATATGATGATCATAAAGTTTGCGCAAAGCCGAGGTTTGATCGGTTTCTTAAGGAACCTCTCGAAAATTTAAATATTGACCATTCCCAATATATTAGCCTTTGGGAAGTTATATAATTTTTTTTTTGGTAAGTAAAAGTAAATTGATTATGTGTAAAGTTTCTACAAATAGCTTTGTCTATACAAGTCATAGACGAAGCCAAGTAACTCATAGAGTACACATGCAGTAGTTATGACTACACATGTTGTAGACTATAACTCTTAACTATAGCCAACAAATAAAATGTAATGTCCAGATATGCCAAGACTACCTGTGGGTACAGCATTTAACATCATGCCCAAGATCTTTAGCTAATAGCAAAATTGAATTTGATAAAAATATCTTTTTCTCCTCGTGTAAAGTGCTCCATTTTGAGATCATGCTCCAGACATGATCTTGAAACTAATAATCTCTGTCAAGAGCTAAACATTGTTTGTGTATTGATACTCAAAGATTTCGCTACATTTTTCCTTCTACATCCACTAAATAGTACATCTGAAAATAACCTTTGTCAATTGTTAAGAGGCCCTTTTCTTGAGAAATATTGCATGAGATTGTCTAATTCTTGATGCAAGTTTGGTTGCGGTAGCCTATTGAGTTTGAATCACTAGAGAATCTCTTTCCATATCCATTTAGTATAGTCACAAGCAAAATAGAGATGGTCAACAGTTTCTTCTTATTGCATACAAAGGGATGTCTCTGTGATCCCGGTCAATCCCATGTCCATCTGCTTGGGATCAACTTGTTATTTCTTTGCCTGATTTGATTCCTTGCGGGTGTGGCACTAAATTGGAATAGCTGTGATAGTCAGCCAAAGTGATAATATTTCAGGAGAAGTAGGATTAGGAAGACACCAGGTACCGTTAGTAATAAACTTGGAAACCTTCCAATCTTTGGGAGCCCCAAGGTCTTTTCATATTCTGTCACCATATAATTGAAATATACTCTTTCTATTCACCCAAGGATCGTACCACATATTAGTACTAGTTCCAAAATAGATTGCATAAGAAATGTGTTTGATTAGCTAATTCCTTGCCTTTAAAATTCCTTTCCAAGCTGCAGAGTGGTATGTTCTTGTTGAAATTTTCCAAATTGATTCCTTTGAAAGATACCTAGCAGAAACCCATTGTGACCATAAAGAACATTTGTTTTACAAAATATCCCACAATTGCTATACCAAAGATGCTTTATTCCAATCTCTAGTATTTCTCAAGTTCAGCCCCCCTTCATCTTTCGGTTTTCAGATGCTGTCCCAATTTACTATATGTGTTGTCTTATCATTTATGTCATTTCAGAAGAAGTTCATTAATAACCGTTCAATATCTTGGAAGAGTCTGACAGGCAGAAGAAAAGCAATAGACCAATATATAGAGTAAGAGTACAACACCGAACGGATGAGTTCAAGTCGTCCTGCTTTTGAAAGAAGCCTATTTTTCCAAGAGGAAATTCTATTCTTTTTTTTTTTGTATGATAGGCTGACAGTGGGTTTTGTGAATGCCAGTGGATATGAGTAGGAGACCCAGATACGAAACTGGCAAATTTCCCTCACTAACCCCTTGAGTGTATGCAATAAAATCCTTATCCTAAATGCAAGGGCCCATGTAGACTTTACTTTTCGTATGATTTAACTAAAGGCCAGAAACTATTCCAAAGTAATGCAGAATAGTAGCCAGGTTCCTCACTAAAGTTTTTTTTTTTTTTTGGTAAGTACTAAAGTTGAATCATTCTGAAGAAAGATAAGAAGATCATCTGCAAATGTTATATGTGATATATGAATAGGACCAGTTTGGGGTACTTTAATGCGGCCATTAGAGACTGCATGTTCCAACATACAGCTGAGTCCTTTCATTACAATAGTAAAGAGATATGGAGAGAGTGGATCACCTTGTCGGATGTCATTCGTGCTCCCAAAAAAAACCAATAGGTGAACCATTGAAGAGTATTGAAAACTTTAGAGTTTCTAAGCAACATTGAATCCAATTAACCCATTGCTGAGGAAAGTTATATAATAGGTTTCACAAATAAACATGGTTGTCATAAAGTTTGCACAAAGTCGAAGTTTGATCAGTTTTTTTATGCACCGTCTCAAAAATTCAAAAAATAGATCATTTCCATCTTATTTGCCCAAGGGAAGTCGTATGTGCATGGTTTCACAAAAAAATATGTCTGTTATAAAGTTTAAGCAAAGTCGAGGTTCAATCGATTTTCTGGGCACTATCTGAAAAATTTTAAATATTGATTATTCCCAACATATTAGCATACCGAAATTGTATAAGCCTAGTTTCGCAAAAAAACATGACGGTCATAAAGTTTGCGCAAAGTCAAGGTTCGATCGATTTTTTTATCACCATCTCAAAATTTTAAAATATCAATCATGTCTAACATATTATACCTATAGAAGTTGTATAAGCTTGGTTTCGCAAAAAAAAATGTGATGGTCATAAAGTATGTGCAAAGTTAAGGTTCGATCAGTTTTTTTTGTAAACCATCTTTAAAATTTAAAATATTAACCATTCCTAACATATTATCCCTCAGGTAATTGTGTGCAAATATGTTACACAACATATTTGGGCAAATATAAGCTTGGTTTAACAAAAAAAAATGTGACGGTTACAAATTTTGCGCAAAGTTTGGTTGGATCGATTTTTTGCACACCTTAACGAATATTCAAAATATTGATCATTCCAAACATGTTTGGCCAAGGGATATCGTATGAGCATAGTTTTAGGAAAAAAAACTCCTTAAGTTCTACTTTACATGCTTTTAGCCTTTGGCATAAGATTTAAGGGGGAGAACCCTGCACTTTAACATTCCAAGCTGATATAATAGTCTCGAAGAACTGAGGATGAGTATCTTGCCTTTGCGTGTTGCTTTGTCTGCGTGTATATATATTAAAGAGTGATTGGAAAATAATTGAGTATCATACTCTAGAAGTGAATCAGGGAAAGCTATTAACTATTCTTGATTAATTCGACACTTATCGAGTCGAGCCATTATTTTCCTGTGGGCAGCACCTTGATTGCTCCATGAATGCCAACCGTCTACATATTTCATATCAATCAAAGCAACAATATCTATATAATTATTAAAACATGGAAACTGGCTTTCTGAATACAAACACCTATGGCCATATTACAACCCGGTCTAGTTATGCAAAAAGGAGCTAATGACATTGCAACATGAACTGCATCCTTAGCCCCTTGACGACAATCTTATCTGCATTGAGGCAGAAGCCAGAAATAACTTTATGAAAGCCTTAAAGCAAGACAAAAGTTTTGTAAAACAAAAGTCCCAACCGCATTGGCTTACTCTAGGGAATCCCAATTCTAAGTTTCCACAATGAGGCCCGGATTCATGAAAAAAATATGACAATCATAAAGTTTTTGCAAAGCCGAGGTTCGATTGGTTTTTTGCGCACTATCTCAAAAGTTTAATATATTGACCATTCCCAACACATTAGCCTAAGGGAAGTTGTCTAAGCCTAGTTTCGTAAAAAAAACATGACGGTAATAAAATTTATATAAACCGTGGTTCGATCATTTTCTTGAGGACCCTCTTGAAAATTTAAAATATAGCCCATTCCCAATTTAATAGCCTTTGGGAAGTTGTACAATTGGTTTCACAAACAAACATGGTTGTCATAAAATTTGCACAAAGTCGAAGTTTGATCGGTTTTTCATGCACCATCTCAAAAATTCAAAAAATTGATCATTTTCATCTTATTTGCCCTAGGGAAGTCGTATGTGCATGGTTTCACAAAAAAAATATGTCCGTCATAAAGTTTGCGCAAAGTCGAGGTTCTATCGATTTTCTGCACACCATCTCAAAAATTTAAAATAGTGACTATTCCAAAACTATTAGCATTAGGTAACTTTTATAAGCCTAGTTTCACAAAAAAATATGACGGTCATAAAGATTGGTCAAAGTCATGGTTCGGTCGATTTTTTTAGCACCGTCTCAAAAATTCAAAATATTGATCATGTCTAACATATTATACCTATAGAAGTTGTATAAGCTTGGTTTTGCAAAATAATAAGATGGTCATAAAGTTTGCACAAAGTCGAGGTTCGATCAGTTTTTTGCACACCATCTTGAAAATTCAAAATATTAACCATAACCAACATATTAGCCATAGAAGTTGTATAAGCCAAGTTTCTTAAAAAAACGGGACAGTCAAAAAGTTTGCGCAAAGTCGAGGTTCGATTGGTTTTTTGTTCACCATCTCGAATATATTAGCCTTAGGGTAGTTATATAAGCTTTGTTTTACAAAAAAATGAGATAGTCACAAATTTTACGCAAAGTTGATGTTGGATCGGTTTTTTACGCACCTTCTCGAATATTCAAAAAATTGATCATTCCAAACATGTTTTTCTAAGGGATGTTGGAGAAACGTGGTTTTAGAAAAAAAAACTCATTAAGTTATGTTTTACATGCTTTTAGCTTTTGGCATAAGATTTAAGGGGGAGAACCATGCATTTTAACTTTCCATGCTGATCTAATAAACTTGAGGAACTAAGGATGAGTACTCCACATGTTAAATAATCTAAGAGGTTTCTTGCCTTTGGGTGTTGCTTTGTCTACGTGTATATACATTAAAGAGTGATCAGAAAATATTTGAGCACCATACTCAAGAACTGAATCAGGGTAAGCTATTAACCATTCTTAATTAATTAGACTACTATCGAGTCAAGCCATTATTTTCCTATGGGCAGCACCTTAATTGCTCCATGAACGCCAATCCCATACATATTTCATATCAATCAAAGCAACAATATTTATGTAATCATTAAAACTTTAAAGCTAGCTTTTTTAATATAGTTATGCAAAAAGGAGCTAATGGCATTGCAACATGAGTTGTATCCTCAGCCCCTTGATGACAATCTTATCTGCATTGAGGTAGAAGCCAAAAATAACATCATGAAAGCCTTAAAGCAAAACGAAAGTTTTGTAAAACCAAAGTCCTGACCGCATTAGCTTACTCTAGGGGATTCCAATTCTAAGTTTCTACAATGAGGCCAGGATTCACGAAAAAAATGTGACGGTTTTAAAGTTTCTGCAAAGTCGAGGTTCGATTGATTTTTTGCGCACCATCTGAAAACTTTAAAATATTGACCATTCCCAACACAATAGCCCAAGGGATAATGTATAAGCCTAGTTTCATAAAAAAATATAACGGTCATAAAGTTTACGTAAACCATGGTTCGATCGATTTCTTTAGGACCCTCTCAAAAATTTAAAATATTGACCATTCCCAATATATTAGCCTTTGGGAAGTTGTATAATTGGTTTCACAAACAAACATGCATGTCATAAGTTTGTGCAAAGTCGAAGTTTTCGATACTCTTTAATGGCTCACCTATTGGTTTTTTTGGGAGCACGAATGACATCTGACAATGTGATCCACTCTCTCCATATCTCTTTACTATTACAATGGAAGGACTTAGCTGTATGTTGGAACATGCAGTCTTGAATGGCAGCATTAAGGTACCCAATGCTAGTTCTATTTATATATTACACATAACTTTTACAAATGATTTACTTATCTTTCTCCAAAACGATCCAACTTTAGTAAGGAACCTAGCTACTATTATGAACAACTTTGGTATAGTTTCTGGACTTCAGTTAAATCATGCGAAAAGTAAAGTATATATGAGTCCTTACATTAAGGATAAAGACTTTATTGCACACACTCTAGGGGTTAGTGAGGAAAGCCTACCAGTTCCTTATCTGGGTCTCCCACTCATATCCACTGGCATTCATAAAACCCACTGTCAGCCTATCCTACAAAAAATAAAGAAAAGAATTTCTGTTGGGAAATCTTGGGGGCGACATCACATGCGCAGCGGAAGAACAAGAAAATAAAATCCCCTATTCCCAAAGAGATGTTCGTCGTCGTGCGAAGATTGGTGCGCAAAATCCGCGAAACTTAAAACTACGTATAGAGTAGATTGTGTTACCTAGGGAGATCGTATATCCCTATTTCCTTGCAGATCTTTAGGAGAGGGTGAAGGAGGTCAAGAGTCCTCCTTTCTAGCGGTGATCCACACAGCAGGGCGGCGACGATGCTCCTCAAAACTCCAGGCCTGCTCTGAGGTGGAGAGGGGGAGGAGAATAGGAGAGGCAAGCAAAGTCTCTAGCCTATGAGGCTCTGAATCCCTCCTATTTATAGAGGCCCCCTATCAAACCCTAGTGGATCCTCCCCTAGTGGGTATTGGATCTGCATCCAATTACCCAAGCCTTTTAGATTAGTGGATCTCTATCCAATAATCTCTCATGGGCTCTTATTGGATCTCGTCCATGGGATCCAATAATTCA
>LVTN01001513.1:8991-20872 GCA_001649415.1 Musa itinerans
TCAATAGTCTAAAAGGACTTGGTAAAGGTTTCTCAGATTTTGAACTCGTTAATAAAGTTTTAAGATCCCTTCCAAAGAGTTGGGACCCTAAAGTAATGGCTATTCAAGAGGCCAAAGATTTAAATAACTTTCCTCTTAAAGAACTAACTGGGTCACTAATGACCTATGAAATGACATGTAAAGCTTATGAAGAGCTTGAGGATACCCTTCCAAAGAACAGGACGGATATGGCACTGAGAACACAAGAAGACCACTTGAAAGAAAACTCAAGTGATGAGGACTTTGATGATGATTTGGCACTCTTAATAAGAAATTTCAAAAAATTCATAAGAAGAAATAAATTTAAAAATGACACTAAAAATAAATTTGAACCCAAGAAAGATCAAGTAATATGCTACGAATACAAGAAGTCGGGACACTACAAGAGTGAATGTCCCCAAGCTAAGAAGAGGACACCAAAGAAGAAGGCTCTCAAAGCAACATGGGACAACTTAAGTGCATCCAAAGAAGAGGAGCCAACTAACACCGAGCAAGTTGCTCACTATGCACTAATAGCCATTAGAGATGAGGTAACAAGTTCATTAGACGTAAATTTATCATTTGATGAACTATTAAATGCTTTTTATAATTTATTTGATGAATGCAAAACAATTAGTAAAAAATATACATTGTTAAAAAAGGAGCATGATTCTCTTATTAGTGATTTCGATAAATTAAAAATTAAGCATAATGATAGTTTAGCTCTATATATGAAATGCCATGAAGTAGAAACACTTAGAAAGGAAAACTTGCTACTCAAAGATACCTTAGAAAAATTTGAGGTTGATAGTAAGTCCTTGAACATGATCCTTGCCAATAAGGGTCACGTTTATAAAAGAAGTGGAATCAGATTTGTGAGCAGCTCTCACCAAAATCCAACCACCTTTGTTAAAGGCCCTATCTTGCATATTTCACCCCAAAATAAATGTAACTTTTGTTGCAAACTTGGACATATAGCTTATCATTGTTCATTTAAAAAGTGTAGTCCAAACAAATTGATTTAGGTTCCTAAAGGAACCGTAAAGAACTCCATACAAAATGATAAGTTAAGCCGATCGATTTTTGAGACACCCAAGGTCAAATGGGTACCTAAAAATCATCCTCTTTTGTAAAAACGTATACCATCACAAGCTGGGAGAAAGAGATGGTATCTTGTTTTTGGGTGCTCAAGGTTTATGACCAGAGATCCAAAATAACTTATAAAGCTCTCTAGCCAAAATAACAAAAAATGAGATCATTAGAATTAAAACTATCAATTACAAAATGATACTTATAAGTTCATGATGCAATCTTGTGTGATAAACACTTAACATTGATCTCTCAAATTTTGAATCTTGTGAACTCTTATGCATGAATTTCCCTTCTCACATCTTCCAGATTTCTAAATTTATCAGATACATTCCTTAATATTTTTTTTTCGGATCGAATTCTATCTAACAAGATCATAAATCTGTGTTCGGACTTTCTTTAGATCACTCACATGAATCATGATCTTAAAGTGTGCGCAATGAGCCATATGTATTTTTTCATATAAGTTTTACGATGCTAGTGTATAAATTTTATATGATGAATCATGAACTTATTGTAAACATATGAGTTCTAAACAATGTTTGGGTATGGCATGCATTTTATGTGATCAACCATAAACGTACGAATCTTCTCCTCTTATGATGTGAATTTTTACATGATGATGTAAATAAGGTTGTGTGCTTTACAAAAACTTTCTTCAAATTGAAATCACTCACATCAGCCCCACACAACCTTGTGAGCAGTGCTCACTGCTTGTAGGTGGTGGCACCGCCAACTGTCACGGGTGGCTGGCGGTAGCACTGCCAAGCCAGTGGTGCCACCGCCCGCAACCTGCCCCCCTTTTAAACTTAAGTTAGGGCCGGTGGTAGAACTGACCCCAACTCATTCTCCACTCCCCCAAACAGCTCCAAACCCCCCTTTGAACACCATTCTCTCCTTCTAGCTACCCAACAAAATCCCTATTTCCTACTAGATCAAGGATCAATCTCCTACATCCTCTTGAAGATCACAATCAAGGTACTCTCTAAATGGCATTGATTTCTCTTTTGTATTATCTACTCTTGCTCATTATCTATCTTCATAATAGCAGTCTTTATGGGTTCTAGAAGATCCTCTAGGGATAATGGGAAGAGGAGATTAGAAGAAAATTAAGACCCCCTAATTTTTTATTCCAATCAACATGCCCTAAAATTTTCTTCCATAGAGTTTAGACATGTTCATAAGGGTAAATATGTTGATTTAGATGAATTATGTGACTTAGAACCTATTCAATGGTTTACAAATCTAGACATTCTCCCAATTCTTCAAATGAATGAACCTATCTACCCTATACTTGTAAGGCTATTTTACAACAATTTACATGTAGATGAAGAAGAAAGGGTATTTACCTATGTATTAGGACATCATATACCCATTACGGATAGATCAATTTGCAACATCATAGAAATTCTGGTAAAAGAAAGAGGGTGTTATTTTAAAGGACAATGGGATGATGAAATAGTTGGGACTACTTACGTTGATGCCTTAGGAATAATTTTTGGTAATCCTAACTTAACCATTCTTCCAAAAAGCTACGAACACTTACTACCTTTAAGCACCAAAATACTTCATCACATCCTAATAAGTATCATTCTCCCAAAACAATATCATCATGATGAAGTAAGCCAAATGGAACTAGGTACCATGTATTGGATCATGAAGGGATATAACAATTGTTTTGGTTACCTAATCCAATAAAACATGATTGAAATATCAAAAAAGGACATGATGCTTCCATATGGTAGCTTAATCACAAGAATACTCCATGCGTATGATATTGCCATTCCACCCGACAAAGAAGTTATAAAACTAGATAGATTTAGTATCATAAATAAAAATCTACTTCGACGGATGAGATATACATTCAGAAATGGTATGTGGATTAGACTGCCTGGAAGGACCAATCCTCTCCAACCAGAACCAGAACCGAAAACACCAATATTTAGGGTAATCAATCTCCTCCAACTGGTCCCTTTGAGGAATCACCTCTAGTAGAGCAAGCACCTCCTTTATCTATCGAAGACATAGGGATTCGGATGGATCGTTTTGAACAACGACAAGATCAACTTGAACAACTCCAAGATCAAATCTTAACTGATACACCACTAGGACTACGGAATCGTTGTCTGATAATAAGGCATCATCAACCATCCAGCATTCCGTAAGCGGATCAATCAGTGAACTCATTCTCCAATGAGCACCTGTACTGTATCCCTAGTATCCCCACACTAGCAGCTATGAGACCAACTACAACCATCATATGGATGGGTATACAGCACACCAGTCTGTCCGGTTATCATGATGTCCCTCTCGAGTGACCTATGATCGGGATTATTTATGATCTATGTTTAAAGGTGAATCGATCTCATTATCGTGATCTCATCACGATCTGATTCCCATTGTACAAATCCAAGGACTTCACAATATATATGCATATATGCAATAGTTAATATAAAGTGATATATGTCAAAATATAATAAGCAAAAAAATTCTGCATCAAGTCACACGTGCCATCACTCACGTGATTGGCTTGCTGGGCATCTATGACTAGCATGAACCACTATAAATCCGGTATGCTCTTTTCCTTTGTTATTTACCTTTATTGCTTATTGATTTTATTTCTCACTCCGCTTTATACTTACTTTAAGTTAAGCTCACTTTTAATATCGACTTTCATCGAACGTAATTTTTTAAAATCGTTGAAAGTTTTCAATAGCATTAATTAACCCCCCCCCCCCCCCCCCCCTCTCTTAGTGTCATTCACGATCCTAAATATGTTTTGATCAAAAGACGTAAAGGGGTATGATAGGTAGTTTACTATACCTTATAGCAACTAAACCTGATATTATATTTAGTGTTGGACTATGTGCTAGATTTCACTTAAAAGCTATTAAAATAATTTTTAGATACCTAAAAGGATCTCCTAATCTAGGATTATGGTATCCAAAAACTAAAAATTTTGAATTGATTGCTTATGTCGACATTGATTTTGTAGGCTGTAGAATAGATAGAAAAAGCACATCTATAATATGTCAACTCTTAGGTCATTTACTTGTTTCTTGGTCTTCTAGGAAACAAAATTCTATTGCATTATCTACAACCGAGATTGAATATGTAGCAGCAGGTGCATGTTGTGCATAGGTTATTTGGATGAAAAACAGTTTAGAAGATTATAAAATTTATTTGAAAATCATCCTTATAGCATACGATAACACTAGTGCAATATGTTTAACAAAAAATCTCATTCAACACTCTAGAATTAAGCATATTGACATTAGATATTATTTTATTAGAGATCATGTTAATAATCATGATATATCTTTAGAATTTATTGATACAAAGCATTAATTAGTAGATATTTTTATAAAATCATTAAATGAGGAACAAATCGATTTTATTCGAAGAGAAATAGGCATGTTAAATCTTCCAAATAAATGAATGTTTCTTAAATATTTTTCAGATCATTATCTTGATTTCTCAATTTTCATGACTTGAGTTTTTCTTTTTGAATCAAGATCACTTCTTATGATTCCCTCCTTTACAAAAGAAGATTTATCAAAGTGATGATTGAAATTTTTGCATCATTGAATTCTTTTCCTCTTCTTTTTTTTATAATGACTAATGGGAGAAAGAGAAGTGCTATCTTGCACATCTCAAGAGAAGCAAAAGTGTTATCTTGCACATCTCAAGAAAAGAAAGAGAAGTGCTAGCTTGCACATCTCAAGAGAAGCAAAATTGTTAACACATCTCAAAAACTTGCTAGTTTGCATGTTTTAAAAAGAAGTGAAACTTGCTAGTTATACTTCTCCTTTTTTTGTTGATGATAAAGGGGGAGAAGTAATGATGAATAAGTTGAAAATAATGATGAATGTTTTGAAAATATAAATATTTTGTTATCATGATTGATGATTTTATATTTTAAAATTATGTATTATGATTTAAAGTAATGATGATTTGAAATCTTATGTTTTGGTATCATGCATGTTATGCCCAAAGTAATAGTAATTTGTAATTATGCATATTATACCTTGATGATTTGAAATTAGGATGATGATGCATGCAATACTTTAACGTATGATGAATATAATGACATGCATATAATACTTTTGATATTATGATGATACATATGATGTATGCAATGTTATGCATATGAAGTGTGAAATGATGAACTTTGTAAAGAAAATGATTAAAATTATTTTAACTTAAATTTTAAAGTTGTCATTTTTTTAATTCAAAGTTTCTTTCAATATGGCTTATAGATAGGGGGAGTTTAGTTTAAACTCCATCATCAATTTGTTATCATCATCAAAAGGTGGAGATTGTTGAATCTCAGATTTTGATAATGAAATCAATTGATGAAGTTATGATCTAATCTATGCTTTGAGAAAAGCGATGCAGAACTAACTTGGATCAAAAAAGACAAACTGATTCAAGCAAGAAGAATCAGATGTTAGGCCAGAGTCAAAAATTGGGTATCGAGTTAGAGAATCGAATAATGCATCAAGATCGAGTGTTATGAGAGTCAACATACTGAAGAATCAAGCAATACGCCGAAGGTTCAGATGACACACCGGAAGTTCGCTGGGAGTTTGGATGAACCAGTGACATACCAGACAACCTACTTTTCTTGTCTCGTAATTTTTTAGGTCTTAATTGTCGAAGTTAGGTCAAAATTTGAGTTAGTTTTGAGTGAAATTCTATTAACTCAATTAGGGGTCAATTGGGCCTAAATCAAGGCTGAATTAAGCCTATAGTTTGGCCCATTCAGTGACCTATAATAGGGTCTGGCGGTGCCACAGCCAAAAGCTCAGTCTCCCAAGCATTGACTGGGCGGTGCTACCGCCCAGATATAGTCTTCTAGGCTATGTCAAGTGGTTGTACCACTCAAACTAGCGATATTACCACTAGTGCAGAGTTGTCATATGGTAGTACCACCCAGACTAGGCGGTAGTACCACTACTTGTCAGTTTGACAAGTGGTAGTACCGCTCAATATTGGTAGTGATACCGCTAGTACTCTTGAAACCGGGGATGTGACACTTTTTAGCTTCATTTTTAAGTCATTTGGGGCCTATAAATACCCCACTCTTTCCTACTTGAAAAAGCACGAAAAGAGAACAAAAAGCCTTGAGATTCTGAGTTGTAAAAGTCTTGAAGAAGTGCTACGTGTTAGAAAATCTTGGGAGGGCGACATCACATGCGCAACGAAAGAACAAGAAAACAAAATCCCCTATTTCCAAAGAAATGTTCGTCGTCGTGTGAAGATTGGTGCGCAAAATCCGCGAAACTTAAAACTGCGTATAGAGTAGATTGTGTTACCTAGGGAGATCGTATATCCCTGTTTCCTTACAGATCTTTAGGAGAGGGTGAAGGAGGTCAAGCGTCTTCCTCTCTAGTAGTGATCCACACGGTAGGGCTGCGACGACGCTCCTCAAAACTCCAGGCCTACTCTGAGGTGGAGAGGGGGAGGAGAATAGGAGAGGCAAGCAAAGGCTTTAGCCTATGAGGCTCTGAATCCCTCCTATTTATAGAGGTCCCCTGTCAAACCCTAATGGATCCTCCCCTAGTGGGTACTGGATTTGTATCCAATAACCTAAGCCTTTTAGATTAGTGGATCTCTATCCAATAATCTCTTGTTCCTAATTCCTTTAACCTTGAATAAGACAATGATACCTAAATTTATATAGAAATGGATATTACCAATCCCCATAAATAAGATGTCTGAATTAGGCAGCATAGAATCTTTCAAATCATCACTTATAAAAACCTTCTTCCACACTATTATCACTATGATATGTTTGTGTTAGGACCGGAGTGGCACTAAGAGTGGGGGGTGAATTAGTGCAGCGGATTAAAACGTCAGTTTTGGAAAATCTTTCTCACGATAAAAACTGAACTCGGAAGTACTTAACTTGAAAGCTTGTTTGTAAAGGTGTGCAACAAAAATAATGAGGAAGTAAAGCACATAAGAAGGTTTGCAGTAAGATAAGCAGCAACAAATAGATGTAAACCAGAGAAGACGGTAGTTTATAGTGGTTCGGTCAATCGTGACCTACATCCACTCCTCCGATTCCTCTTCCGTCGAGGCCACCGGCATCCACTAATGATCTTCCTTTACTAGGCGAAGATCAACCTCCTTCTTATACCCCTCTTACAACCTCTTACAAGTGGTTCACCCTTTTACAAAGATTTCAATGAAAAGAAAGGAGGTGAACACTAAAGCTATTGAAAACAAGACTTTTGCTAAAGCTTCTCTCAACTTCTAACTTCTCAAAAGGTTGCTTTCTTAGCTGAGATTTGAGGGGTCTTTATAGGCCTCAAGAGGATTCAAATTTGGGCTCCAAAAATTTGAATTCTCTTAGGTTCCCGATGCTGGAGGTGCCACCGCCCAGCCAGGCGGTGCCACCGCCCAGCCAGGCGGTGCCACCGCCCAGCCAGGCGGTGCCACCGCCCAGCCAGGCGGTGCCACCGCCCAGCGCTCGGGTGCTGGGTGGTGCAACCGCCTAGCCAGGAGGTGCCACCGCCCAGCTCTCGGGTGGTGGGCGGTGTAACCTCCCAGCCCAGGCGGTGCCACCGCCTGGCTCTCGGGTGCTAGGCGGTGCAACCGCCCAGTCTGGAGGTTCCACCGCCCGACACTTGGTTTCTTGGTTGGGCTTCAAACTTAGCCCAAACCAAGTCCAAGTTTGGGCCCAGTTGGCCCCTACTTGGGTCATAGGATTAACACCTAATCCTAGCCCTAATTAATGTGCTAACTATAATTTTAAAGACATTTTCTAAGCTATTACAAAGTCCATAAGTCAAGACTTCTTCCGGCGAGCTTTCGGCGAACTTCCGTCGGTCTTCCGATAAACTCTCGGAAACCATTCTGCGGACTCCCGGCAAGCTCGTAGACTTCACGATTTGATCTTGGCGAGTTCCGATGAGCTTCTTCGGCAAGCTCCGATCTTTCTCGGTGAGCTCCGTGAACTTTCGACGAACCTTTTGGCGAGCTTCCGAAAAACCCTTCGGCAAGCTCCCTACTCATTCTCGGCTAGTTCCGGCAGCATTCCCGACGAACCTTCGGACTTCCGTCGAACTCTCGAACTCCCAACGAATCCTTCGTGCTTGACTCCGGCACTTTGTTTCGCTTTATGTCTTTATCGTTATCGTAGTTAATCCTGCACACACAAGCCAAAACTCTACTCTGATCTAGACAATTATTACAATGCGAATTGACATTCTGTTGCCCGGCACGTCATTGGTTGGCGCTTCGTCCGATTCTTCAGCGCATTGTCCTCTCTTGCGGCTTGTTGCCCAATCGGCGGTTGACCTCCGCCACCCCGATATCCTTGGCGCAATTCCGCTCTTCTTGGCCCGATGCCCGACGTCCGAAGCCTTTTGCCGTCCAATACGTGACATGATCTCCTCCGGCACAATGTCAATTCATCCTGCGTCAACTGTCTAATTCTGATCGAGTAGACCTGCATCACTCACAATGCAATTAAACATCTAAACACAATCAATTAGTTTCATCATTAAAATCCGAGATTCAACACCAAATACACCACTAGGACTACAAAATCGCTGTCTGACAATAAGGCATCATCAACCATCCAACATTCCGTAAGCAGATCAATCAGTGAACTCATTCTCCAATGAGCACCTGTATTGTATCCCTAGTGTCCCCACACTAGCAGCTATGAGACCAGCTACAACCATCATATGGACGGGTATACAGCACACCAGTCTATCTGGTTATTACGATATCCCTCTCGAGTAACCTATGACCGGGATTATTTATGATCTATGTTTAAAGGTGAATCGATTTCATTATCGTGATCTCATCACGATCCGATTCCCATTGCACAAATCCAAAGACATCACAATATATATATATACATATATGCAATAGTTAATATAAAGTGATATATGCCAAAATATAATAAGCAAAAAGATTCCGTATCAAGTCACATGTGCTATCACTCACGTGATTAGCTTGCTAGGCACCTATGACTAGCACTGAGTGTCATCCCCCTCCTCCTCTTAAGTTTTGTGATCATTCTAAGAGATATGTGAGACTTATAAAGATTATCTCCTAAACTTATGAAAAGGTGAAAGAGTTGTAAGAGGGTAGTTAGTCTTCGCCTATTAAAAAAAATCGTTAGTGAACGCCAATGGCCTCGACGGAAAAGGAATCGGGAGTGGAGGTAGGTCATGACGACTGAACCACTATAAATCTAGTGTGCTCTTTTCCTTTATTGTTTACCTTTATTGCTTACTGATTTTATTACTCACTCCACTTTACACTTACTCTAAATCAAGCTCACTTTCAATATCGGCTTTCATCGGACGTAATTTTTTAAAATCATTGAAAATTTCTGATAGCAATAACTCACCCCCCCCCCCCCCCCCCCCCTCACCCTCTTAGTGTCATTCACGATCCTAACAATCAACCATGAGGGACCCAATGTGAAATGGGTACTTAGAACAAACCTATCTTTCTTGTAGAAATGTCTACAATCGAAAGCTATGAGCAAAAGATGGATGCTCAAGGCATATTACCGAAGATTCAACACACTTCATAAAGACTAGCCGAAACAACAATAACATTAACATTGGAATTATTTGATTGAAGATGTTTAATTTCTTTTAATGTGTTATACTATTGATCTTGATGATTTTTATGACGAAACTTATTTTTCGATTTTGTGTTGATGCATGATTTTTGGCATAAAAGACTTGGGCATGCTTGTATGAAATCAATCACATAAATGGAAACCAAAAAAAAAGGAATGCATTTTTTTTCTTGAAAATGTCTATATCAAGTTTTTCAATTAGAGATTAATGAATTTATGAATCTCTTGAACTACGAAAGTAATTTTGAAGATTTGATTATTCGAATTTGAATGAGATTTTTCCAACCTAATCATATACTTTCCCTTGATTTCTTGACTTGAGGTATCTTTTATGGGAATCAAAATATTTTCTATCTTTTATGATTTCTTCTTTTTACTATTTACTAAAGAGGAAACTTATGCAAATAAACCATGTTCTTGATATTTATAACTTGAGATTTATTTTATATGAATCAAGATCTTTTATTATTTATCCTCCTATGATTTTTTTTGTTATTTACTAAAGAGGAAATTTATCAAAATAAATCATGATATGTCACTTGACTTCTTGATGTTTACAACTTGAGTTTTATTATGTATAATTCCTTTATGTTTATGATATATATACCCCATCATCAAATTGATCACTCTTGATATAAATTTATCTTTGTTATTAATATTTATCATGATTTAAAAATTAATGTAAAGGGAAAAGAATTACAACATTATATTATTTCTTTCTTTTTGACAATGACAAAGGGGGAGAAAGAATTGCTAGCTTGCACACTTCAAGAAGAAGTAAAAATTGCTAAACTTGCACATCTCATTAGGAGAGAAAATTCCTAGCTTGTACATCTCAAAAAAGAAGCAAAATTTGCTATCTTGCACATCTCAAGAGAAGCAAAAATTTTGCTAACTTTCATTTTCTAAAGTGATGTAAAACTTGCTAAATTACTAGCTTGCATGTTTCAAAAACTTGTTAGTTGTACTTTTCTCCTTTTTGTTAATGAAAAAGGGAGAGAAGTTATTGTTGAAAAATCTTGGGATCGACATCACATGCGCAGTGGAAGAACAGAAAACAAAATCCCCAATTCCCAAAGATTTGTTCATCGTCATGCGAAGATTGGTGGGCAAAAATCTATAAAACTTAAAACTGCATATAGTAAAGATTGTATTACTTAGGGAGATCATATATCCCTGAATCCTTGCAGATCTCTAGGAGAGGGTGAAGGAAGTCAAGCGCCCTCCTCTCTAGTAGTGATCTACACAACAGGGCTATGATGATGCTCCTCAAAACTCCAGGCCTGCTCTGAGGTGGGTGGAGAGGGGGAGGAGAATAAGAGAGGTAAGCAAAAGGCTCTAGCCTATGAACCACTGAATCCCTCCTATTTATAGAGGTCCCTTGTCAACTTAACCCTAATGGATCCTCCCCTATTGGGTATCAGATCTCTATCCAACTACCCAAGCCTCTTAAATTAGTGGATTTCTATCCAATAATCTCTCATGGGCTCTTATTAGATCTCATCCATAAGATCCAATAATTCAGGGGCTTATTAGATATCCAATAAGATAGAAGCTTCGACGGATATCTCATATCTGAACCTCTACTCATCGCAATACCTAACATATATATGTGACCCTCTAGGCCCAATATTGAGTTGGCCGTGAGTCATACTTATCATAACTCCTTCTGGCTCAGTAAATTATTATCTCCATAATAACTCATTTGACTCATCGACTACGGACGTACTAGGCCACTACGTCGTAGTCCCTTGACAATACAGGGGAATCCAATCCATTGGACCTGTCTGCCCTCAGTTACCATGTACCTATAGTCCCTCATCTATCTAATATCCCAAAGACCGTATATCGGGCATGGTGCTGTCACACCCATACGGTTTCTACTCGAGTCTTGCTCTAATCGGATTCTCCCGGAGAACTCTTTCTTTCTCATTCCAAATGACCCTGGCTTGGGATTTGTTTGAATAAGAACATATGAGACATTCCTCTTATGACATAGAGAGTGGATGATCCTTTATCGACACTCAATAGCCCTCGTAATGTTGACTACCACTCTCGAAGACCGATTGTGCTAGATTTGGGATATCCAATCCTATAAGTCCAGTATCAAAGAGTGGAGCACTCATACAGGACATCCTTAGTGTCTTAAGTCTAAGGACC
>LVTN01001513.1:21035-59597 GCA_001649415.1 Musa itinerans
TGTCTGACAATAAAGCATCATCAACCATCTAGCATTCCGTAAGTGGATCAATCAGTGAACTCATTCCCCAATGAGCACCTATATTGTATCCCTAGTGTCCCCTCACGAGCAGCTATGAGACTAGCTGCATCCATTATATGGGTAGGTATATAACACACCAGTCTATCCGGTTATCTCAATGTCCCTCTAAAGTAACCTATGACTGGGATTATTTAGGATCTGTGTTTAAAGGCTAATCGGTCTCATTATTATGATCTCATCACAATCTAATTCCCATTACACAGATCCAATGACATCATAATATATATATGCATATATGCAATAGTTAATATAAAATGATAAAATACCAAAATATAATAAGCAAAACGATTGCGTGTCAAGTCACACGTGTCATCACTCACGTGATTGGCTTGCTGGGCACCTATGACTAGCAGTTATGATGATGATTTGAATTATGCATGGTATAATGTCCTTTAATGATTTAAAGTTATGCATGATGATTTGGAATTATGCATGTAATACCTTCAACTTATGTTGATGTATGCAATGACATATATATATATAATGTAAGTAAAGATTACTTTGATATGATATGTTGCATATGATCACTATGATTCATGATTGTTTTGACTTGAATTCAAAGATATTATGATTAGAAGGTTATCATTGTTTTGAATTTAAAGTTTTCTTCAATATGACATATATATATACGGAGAGTTTAGTTAAACTCCATCATCAATTAGTTGTCATCATCAAAAAGGGGAAGATTATTAAATCTCGAATTTTGATGATGAAATCAATTGATAAAGTTATGATCTAATAAGTATTTGAGTGATGTAGGACTAACTTCGATCATGGAAAAACAAATCGATTGAAGCACGAAGAATCAAACGTTGGGCCAGAGTGAAACACGTTAAAAGATTGGACGTCGAGCCAAAGAACTAGTCAACATGTCAGAAGGACTTTGTGCCATGAGTTCGGGCATCGGGCTAGAAGGGTTGGACATTGCACTAAGAAGATCGGATATTGCAGGAGGTCAACATGTCGATGGTCGGGCAATATGCTGAAGGAGAGGATGATGTACCGATGGTTCGGACGAAGCGCTAGATGAACCAATGACATACCGGACAACATAGAATTTATGTTTATAATCGGTCATGTCCTGATCGAAGTGGGCTAGGTCATAATTGAGTTAATTTTGGGTGTAACTATGCTAACTCAATTATAGGCCCATTGGGCCTGATCTAGGGCCTAATGGGTTGGGCTTATTGGGAGGCCCATTTAGTGACCCAAAGTTGGGTTAGGCGGTAGCACTGCCAGAACAAGCGGTGGAACTGCCTGTGAGCTGAAAAAGTATGAAATGTATTTTTTCCGGAAGACCCGGTGGTGGTATCGCCTAGTATCAATTTGGTAGGCGGTGGTACCGCTAGTACCCCGAAATCTCGGGGATTTAAATTTTGGCTCTAATTTTATAAATCATTTAGGGTCTATAAATATCCCATTAATTTCTGCTTGGGTAAGTAAGAATAAGAGTAGAAAGGAGAAAGAATCCTTATGAAAAAAGAGTTGTAATCTCTCTTAGCATAGAGTCTCTTCCTCCTAGTGTTTAGAGGGCTTTCTAAGGGAAGAGTGAGCTCTTAGTACAAAAGAGAGAGGTGTAAAGGTTCTCCCCTGAGCTTGTAAAAAGGAGAAAGAGTTGTAAGAGGGTAGTTAATCTTCACCCATTAAAAGAAGATCGGTAGTGAAAGCTAGTGGCTTCGAGTGAAAAGGAATTGGGAGTGGACATAGGTCAAGATGACCAAACCACTATAAATCTGGTTTGCATTTACTTTATGCTTTTCATTCATATTGCAAATTGATTTACTTGCTCACTACTCTTACAAATGTTTTTAAGTTAAACATCTTTCCGATACGAACTTTATCGATCGCGTTTTCCAAATTGACGTAATTTTATGAAAGCACTAATTAACTTCCCTTGGTCACGCCCCCCGAATTTTTACGTTTAAGATGTGTGAACCTATCTTAAAATCAATAATATTATAATTCAACAATAATCCAATATCCAAACACACATTTGAGGCCACTGAGAAAACATTCAATTCATTCACATCTATAATTTCACAATTCATAAAACTTATGTAGTTTAAAATCATATACCGCATTATTCGATGAATTATAAAATCTGAAGCTAACTCACCAAGGCAATAACCACCTCATAAATTCATATGTGGTATTCTATACAATCACAAAAACTAATATTTACCATATGTTCATATCATTACATAAATTAAACTTAACACTCCAAAATCTTAAACATGAGAGGTCCTTTAAGCTTTTATAAAACTCATAAGTTCAAATTTACCATCAACATTTTATTAGACACCAAGTGTACTTATACAATAAAAACATATCATCTACTAAAGGTTTGCCCCAAAATCTTTTGGCTTTCCATAGCCTTAGCCTAATTTAAACATTCTAGCAAGCAATAAGCTATCTTGAAAAATTTATATAGTAACGAAGTGAGCATATAGAGCTCAGTAAGTGACTAACATATCCATAGCAAAAGAGGACATTTTCAAACAAATAAGGTACCAAATACAAGGTAGGGATACAAGAGTTTATAAATAGCCACTTAACGAATGTAGAATTACAATGTCATTTCATTCGAAGCATCATAACAAGGGAGTAAAGACTAATTAGAACATATCAATTACATAAGGAGCATTTTGGATATCAATGGCATATGAAACATTTTGGAGCATAACAATGGCGTATGAAATGTTTCAGAGTATATTAATGGTGTATGAAAGGTTTCGGAATATATTAATGACATATGAAACATTTCGGAGCATTTCAATAGCATATGAAATGTTTTAGAATATATCAATGGCATATGAAATATTTTGGAGCATATCAATGGCATATGAAATGTTTCGGAGTATATCAATGGCATATGAGATATTTCGAAACATATCAATGACATATGAAACATTTTGGAGCATATCAATGGCGTATGAAATGTTTCGGAACATACCAATGGCATATGAAATATTTTGGAGCATATTAATAGCGTATGAAATGTTTTGGAGCATATCAATGGCATATGAAATATTTCGAAGCATATCAATGGCAAATGAAACATTTCGGAGCATATTAATAGTGTATGAAATATTTCGGAATATATCAATAGCATATGAAGCATTTTGGAGCATATCAATGGCATATAAAATGTTTTGGAGCATATCAATAGCAGATGAAATATTTCGGAGCATATCAATAGCGTATGAAATGTTTTAGAATATTTCAATAGCATATGAAGCATTTTGGAGCATATTAATGACATATAAAATGTTTTGGAGCATATCAATAGCCGATGAAACATTTCGGATTATATCAATAGCATATGAAATATTTCGAAGCATATCAATGGCAGATGAAACATTTCGGAACATATTAATAGTGTATGAAATATTTCAGAATATATCAATAGTATATGAAGCATTTTGGAGCATATCAATGGCGTATAAAATGTTTTGGAGCATATCAATAGCGGATGAAATATTTCAGAGCATATCAATAGCGTATGAAATGTTTTAGAATATTTTAATAGCATATGAAGTATTTTAGAGCATATTAATAGCATATAAAATGTTTCGAAGCATATCAATAGCCGATGAAACATTTCAGAGCATATCAATAGCATATGAAATGTTTCGAAATATATCAATGGTATATGAAGCATTTTGGAGTATATCATTGGCATATGAAATGTTTCAGAGCATATCAATAGCGTATGAAACATTTCGGAGTATATCAATAGTGGATGAAATATTTCGGAGCATATCAATGATGTATGAAAAGTTTCGAAACATATCAATAGCATATGAAACATTTCGAAGCATATCAATAACAAATACGAACCAAAAGCTCAAACGTCACATATCAATGGTGGATGAAATATTTTGGAGCATATCAATGGTGTATGAAATGTTTCAAAATATATTAATGGCATATGAAACATTTCAAAGCATATCAATAATAAATACGAAATAGAAGCTCAAACATCACATTTGATATTGCATACATTTCATTCTTATCTAAAGTACACATAAAAGTATATAACGAAAGCTTTGGATATTATATCAAACACATAGATGGTGAAGTGGGATCATAACATAATATAGTCTATCCATTTCTGAATGACCACCAAACATAAGTCTCTCACATTTGGGAGCTCCATCCACCCACGTATGAGTGAAGTCATAGGGGGCCGGTAAAGCATCGTGGGCTCTAAGCATAACTCCCTTTACCATTTCTGATAAATATTCACATTATCCCAATAATACCAAAGTACAAAAGGATATTGTGAACAATAAAATTAGCATATATCGGAAACACATATGGAACAATGGAATGCATGTGCATATACGAAACATTATGATACAAACATACACTTTACATAATAGATTTAGGTATGTAAATAATTGAAGGAAAAAAGTATACAAGATTTTAAAGCAATAATGTAAAGCTTAACTGAAGTAAGAATTTTAGCAGAAATCAATTTTCAAAGAGATAAAATAAGAATAGACAAAATCGACTAAAGTTCAATTCTGATATAATTTAAGAGGCACATTGTATAAATTATTTGATAGCCAATTATACTCTAAATTATGTAAATTAAGTGTTATTCGAAAGAGTATCAATCTAGTTTTAGATAAATCAAGTTTTGTATAAATAAGAGTTTCTAACAAGGAGTTATAAATAATTTAGTAACTAAAGTCATAGATCATTATCTCTGTTTTGCATATTTATAGAGTTGATTAGAATAGATACTTCAATAGGAATTTATGCTCCAAATCTTTCAAATCAGATATGCACAAAATATTTATGAGTTTAGTTTCTAATAAATCATATTTCATATAAATTAGGATTTCCAACAAAGAGTTATAAGCAAGATAGTACTAAACGGTCAGAACCAATAGTCTTTATTTTACAAATTTCATAAGGTTAGTTGAAATAACAGTTTGGATAGGTAATTCGACTCTAAATTTGTCAATCTTTGTGTCAAAAGAAAGACTATGAGTCTATTTTCAGATGAACTTGGTTTCTCCTAAATCAAAAATTGATGCAGAAAGTTATAGCTAGAATAATAAAAAATATTAAATCTCAAAAATTCCAGATTCATAGTTTTATTCCCAAACGACAAAAATATTATGTATGAAGCCAAAATCTTCTAAAGTTTTTAGAATTAAGATAAAAACAAATATCAAGATTTTTGTAGGAAGGGGTTAGAATACTTGCCTTAGAAAATTTTGAGTCACAAATGTGTGGAATTGATGCAAAACCTCAAGCTAAAGCAAAGCTTCTTCTTCCTCTACTTCAATTCATCTTCCCTTCTCTTCTCAAACTTATATCGGTTGCAACTCATTTGTTAAGTTTTCCTTTACTTTCTCCTTTAATTACTTAGGTTTGGCTAACACAAAGATTGCTAGGTGACAAGCATGTATGAAAGAAGTCTATGTGTCATCCATAGAATAAACATAGGTGACACCATCCTTAGGTTAGCTAGTGACACATGTCCTCCAATATATATTTTTTGTTTAACTTAATATGAATCTTTCATAAATTATATCAAATTGCTAAGATTTATATTTAGGTCCATATATTACAAATAAGCCCTTACAAAATTTTCGAAAATGAGGGATGTTACCCCCCCCCCCCTCTTAGTGTCGTTTATGGTCCTAACATGCTCATCATGTCTAATATTCTTGAGTTTTATAGTTTTGTCAATCATATCGAGAATATATCCAAGAATTCCTTGAATGTCATAATATTGATTTGTAGTCAATTTTTTCATTGACGTGTCAATCAATGGCATGTTAACAAATTTTAGTGTGTAAGTATTGTAATAAAATATAAATATTATTAATAATCATTATAAAGCAAAGCCTAAATAGACCTTTTATAATTGTTTATTTTAATTATTTATCTCATATAATTTTTAACAGTTAATATGTGGTACTTCTAATAAATCCGAATAAGATCTAACTACTTAGTGTAAATTGTGAATGCTCAAATTATTTATAATAATTTAATCCAAAAAATATAGAGACATTGGAAGTATAATAATATAATAGGAAGTAGTATTACAATAATATAATATTAATTACTTTAAGTTTTTTAACAAATATTAAACTAGTATTTATCCAAGATTTTATAATTATGGAGGACTAATATCATCCTTCTGGAATAGTTTTACTATCTCTAGATATACAACCATTAACAATAAAAATATCTAAAACAGTATTATTCTATCTCATCATATATTTATTTGAAGTAGATATTCCTTTGGGATTATCTAAATCTTTTAATTATGTGTATCATTATAAATATTTTTTTTTATTAAATTTAAGACTAATTTTATAATATAATTTTATAAACTTTATTGGTCCAAATAACTTTAGCAACTATAAGATTAATACAAGAATAGAAAATATATTTTAAATATTATTTAAATAGTAAAATAATTTTATAATTTATATCTCATTAGTCTATCATCCCAAGTCACTTTGGTGACTACAAGTCAGATAAAATTTAAGAATATAAATTAAAATAATATATATTATTATTTAATATAATTTATATAAAAATAGTTTAATAATAATCAAATATTAACTATAATAATTATCAAACATTAATCAATAAAAAAATTCATATTATGAATATAATCATGATAAAAAATCATGTCTTTATGTTAAAAAATAAATATTATATCATAATTTTTTAAATATGCATATAAATAACTACATAAATATACAAAAGTAATAATTAAAATTAAAGTGCCACAAGCAAATAAAAAGAATTTACTAATATTTCATATGAGAAAACTATAAAATGAATCCATAATTTATATTTTTAAAAATTCTGTATGAAATCATAAATTAGGTTAATTAGTCATATTTAATTAGGCAAGCTAAATTAAGCTCATAGATTTGGGCTAGAAATTAGCCCAATTAGGTTAGTCAAAATCAGAATTGACCAAAAATTAGTCAAAATTAAGATTTGGTCAAATAAAAGTTGACCAAGGTCAAAATATATCAAAATCTTAAATTTGACTAAATTAGGTCTAAATTAGGCTATAGTCAAAATCTAGTCAAGCTGTAATCAAAATTCAGGTCTGGTCAAAAGCATAGGATTGACTAAGATCAAAATTAGTAAAACTTTAATTCTGACTAGGTCATAATTGGGGCTCAATTTAAACTAGGTCGGAATCAATTTTGATCAAAATAAAAAAGGGGAAGGTCAAAATAGTGCTTTGACCAATTAGGTCTGATCAAAAGAGTTAAAATTAGATTTTTTTAACATTTAGGTCAATATCACAAGAACCCATGGCCTTTCCTTCTCTTCAAAACCATCCTCACCACAACTTGCTTCCATCATTGCACCACCGATCATGATCCAAAGTTAGTCCTTCATCAATTAGACAACTCGTTTCGTACAACCGCCTCTATCTGAGTCTGTCACACCTTTAATCAATTGCGATATCCAGCAATGCCTCGGCTAACTTGCATAGCTCCTCCAACACAACTATCATTCCCATGGATAACACTTGTTGCAATGCCGCTAGTGATGCCATTCTCCATCATGATGTCATAACACAATAGTGACATCGCCTAAGGTAGCCGCTACCAACAGCAGTGATCGCCGCTTATAATGGCACTGATCGCCATTGTCACACAACCTATGTATCATAGTATCATCTCCAATTGAGGACGACCCTACCTTCCTCTCCTATAGCGACCCTTAATAACCCAACCATGGCCAAATGTGAGCCACGTAAACCTATGTGGCTAGTTCCTTATCACGGCTTGTTCGCTATGCATGATTGTCATGTGACCCCTCATCGGGCCGCTGATCTCACTACCAATGTCGCAACTATAATGTGTTCCTTTCTGAATAACACATTCGCAAGTGTTGCAGCATCGCCATCTATTGCCATCTAGCCTTCGACCGCTACCATCAACTATAGTCGCTAGCAAGCACACAATCGGGTTCCACCATTGCAACCTTGCAATCGCTGACAACAATAACCACCCTAATAGGGCTATTACCTCTTTTGCCACTACCTTAAATAAAGCCAATGAATGTAGCACCATCATAATATATGCAGTCGTTTTATGTAGCGTTGCTACCCGCATAGTCTTTGCTCATAATAGGGCCAAAAATCAAAGAAGACTATGACCTTCAATATTGCCATCGTCTATGGTAAGTTATTATTATAGCCTATTGACTAAGATAAGGTGATAACCTTCTATCCGTGATTTAATTCTTATAGGTAAGGAAACCTTCATTTGCTTGTAAGTAAGTGACTAAGGTGAATGAGATAAACAAAATAAATTGGATTACTCTTTATAAGCGAAGGCGATAACTCAAAATAGATATAATGCTTTTATGATATAGTGTAGTTGATTTCAAAATAAGTTTTGATACCAATTATAAACATATATATTGTAATCATGTTACTGTTATGTGAAAAAAATTTAATGCCAAAATATGAAATCAAATAATAATAGATTAAATTTAGAATGCATATCTCTCGATGTTCTTCAAAATACTTGTCCTCTAATTTACAAACACACCTGAAGGAAGCAACGGTACCAATTTATAAGGAGAACCATACTCGATTTCTATTCTTTTTCTATCATTTATAGGATCAAGTAATTAAACAAAGATTAAGAGGATATGAGAATATATTTGTAATCTCCCTTCTATATATAGTTCCTAAAAGATCCTGTTTATTTATTTATAGGTAAGAATAAATGATGTAGGACAAATAATTAGAGGAGTCCTTACGGTTAAGGTCATCCCCAATAAAGAATTATATCATAATTAAATTTTCTTTCTATTGATCGATAAATCTAATTAGAATCTAATTATAATTATAATATATCTTATCTAATTAAGTAAGACTGCATGATCTAACAAATACTATCATGAAATTATGGATTAGAATAGAATGAAAAAAAGAGTGAAAATTGCTAGATTCTCCATTTTAAACCTATTTTTTATGTATTTATTTTTATTTAAATGGCTTCTAATTGTTTAGTTGATGTTGGTACATATAATTCAACTCGGTTTTTGAAAAAAAAAAACTCTTATGGATCGAAGAGAAATATCTACTTAATATTATAAATTTAGAAAATTATATCATTATGATCAATAAAAAATATTAAAGTTATGCTAATCCTAAAACTAAATTAATAATAATTTATTGTTACTTGGGACCCTTGTATTTCATAAATCTTAAATAGGAATTTTGAATCTAGTTTAAATAAAACTGAACCATGCAACAAATCACCCGGAACTACCAATCCAAATACGTCAATTTAAGTCAGCATATGTATTTAGTCCTACGTAGATTTTGGTATAATTGACCAATTTTGTGCCACATTAAAAATTGACAATTTTGTTCACAATTAGATCCAATTGGGTCGGAAGCCAATAAAGGAGGATTGAGCAAATGGGCCGATCCGAAACTATATCTTTGCTACAAGCCGAAAGCGATTTGAAAGACGTTCTCGCAATCCTATTAGGGTTTCCATAGCGCTAGTCCCGTTGGTCCGGCTCCATCCTCGACGAAGAAGAGAGCGGAGAGGGATCGGAGACGTGTGGGGGGATATGGACTCCTCGTTGTCGTCGGCGTTGGCGCGGCAGACGTGGGAGCTGGAGAACAACATCGTGTCTGTGGACGGCGGCAGCGGCGGTAACGGATCAGGCGGGTCTGATGCGGACGCGATCTACTACTACGATGAGGCGGTGCTGACCAAGTTCCAGCAGGAGAAGCCGTGGACGCAGGACCCTAACTACTTCCGCCGGGTGAAGATCTCGGCGCTGGCGCTGCTGAAGATGGTGGTGCACGCTCGCTCCGGCGGCACCATTGAGGTGATGGGCCTGATGCAGGGGAAGACCGATGGCGATACCATCATCGTCATGGACGCCTTCGCCCTTCCCGTCGAGGGCACCGAGACCCGCGTTAATGCGCAGGCCGACGCCTACGAGTACATGGTTGAGTACGCCCAGACCAACAAGCAGGTGATATGCCCTCATCTTCTATCGGGAAGAACCCTAACACACTGCTTTTAGTATCACAATGAGCCATTTAACTGGCATGTGCAACGAGTATTCCCTATGAACTGGAGACTTGATTTTCTGGAATTTAAAGTTAATAGCTGCATAACACCAGCTTTAATCCTGTGTAGTTATGATAAATGCACCTAAATTTTCTCATTTTCTTTTTCGTTTCGCGGGTGTAGTGTGAATTTATGTTGGGGTTCCTCCTGTTGTGATGAGTAAAATTTTCTGATTCTTTATGCAGTTGCTAGTGAAAAGAAGGGTTCTAGAATTTTGCTTTAAACAGTAGAGGATAATTGATTAGCTTTATTTTATTTGCTGAGGATGTAGATCATTGTGGTTCAAGTCTCTTTCAACCATATGTGCGATTACCCTGGACTTCATGGTAATTTCGTTTGCTTTTTTGTTTCTTATGTTTCTAGAACTTAGTTCAGATGTTGAGATGATGTGTCTTGTTGTTACTTTTTCCTCCATTGAGCCAAATCTTAACACTTGTTCTTGTTGTAGCTCTTGTTCTCATTAAAAGTATCATTTGCCATGACCTCATTAGTAAAGAATAGCTTATTCAGATTCCATTCTTTACATTTTTTCATCAACATAGGAGCGTGCTTGTGTTATTTGTGCGATGGGAAAGAAACCTACTGATCAATTTTAAGAGTTTGATTTAACTTTGTTCTGAAACAGATCTACTGTTACTTAATAATGTCAAAGGCCTGGTAACATTTTTTCATTTTTTTTCCTCATTTTACAAATCATGATCAGATCTCATCTCTTATCATAAGACAGCTCTAAAAGGTCATGCTTAAAACCATGTTTTAGTAATAATTGTGAAATCCTTTTTGCTAACTATAGTTTTTTATGTGAAAAATTAGGCTGGAAGGTTGGAGAATGTAGTGGGTTGGTACCACTCACATCCTGGTTATGGATGCTGGTTGTCGGGCATTGATGTGTCAACACAAATGCTCAATCAGCAATTTCAAGAACCATTTTTGGCTGTAGTAATTGATCCTACAAGAACTGTATCGGCTGGGAAAGTGGAAATTGGTGCATTCAGGACATATCCTCAAGGATACAAACCCCCTGATGAGCCAGTGTCAGAGTATCAAACTATCCCACTTAACAAGATTGAAGATTTTGGTGTTCACTGCAAACAGGCAAAGAATGTTAAAGTGCAAGAATTTCTTTTCTTTTGCACATATATGTTTGTTTATTTTTACTCTTTGTTTTGGTACAGTATTATGCACTAGATATTACTTATTTCAAGTCTGCTCTGGATTCCCACCTCTTGGATCTGCTGTGGAATAAGTACTGGGTAAATACATTGTCTTCTTCACCTCTCCTAGGTAATCGAGATTATGTTGCTGGGCAAATTTCGGATTTGGGTAAGTTATGCTTTTTATTTATACAGATAAATATATGTTGTTTATAAATAGAAAATTCAAAAGGTGTGTGAGCAGTTGTTTTAGAAGTCTATCATAAGTGCCACATTGTGCCATGTTCTTCTCTTTTTACAATACTGCAATGTTGGCTTCTCTTTGCCGTACATTTTTTCATATGAGCTGAACTAGAACTTTATGGCAGCTGAAAAGCTGGAGCAGGCAGAAAATCAACTGGCTCACACACGTTTGGGATCTTTTCTTTTGCCTTCACAAAGAAAAAAGGAGGTCAGTGTTTTTTGTCTGTTTGTTGTTGGGCCTTTCCAAGTCATGCTTCATTTGAATACACATGTTGGTTATTTTGATATACTGTGTTTCATGATTGTGATGAATATTGAATTATTAGCATCATATGAATTATAATTTAGACTATTGTGGTAAATATTTGTATGATGAGCTCGAATAGAAGAGTTATGCAATGTAAAGGGTGCAAAGCATGGATCTAAATCTCATGTACTGGATTCATATGGGTTTATGGTCAGATTAGTATGGATCTGGTTCATACCAGCTTATTGTCACATGGTATGCCAGTACATGCCATGGTTTTGGAGGGAGGAGGAGAAGTACCAGTGCCACAAAAGATGGGTGGGCCAAAGACAGTGTGCGATCGGTGGGCTGATGGCAGTGGGCGAGCAGGTGGTGAGCCCTAAGGGGCTTGGGGGTCGGATGATCAAGAGAGAGATAGGGCAGGTCTAATTAAAACATATTGTCTTGAACCAGACCTAAATCGTCTAAAAAGGGTTGGTCCTTAACATAGTTCATACTCGGGTCGGTACATATTGCTAGGTACATACTAGGCCCAACCAAATTAGGAACCTTGGTACAAACTACAAAGCATAATTTAGTCAATCTCTCTCAGTTATTTAGCATGTGATATTTCTCTTTCATGAATCAAAATGATAGACAAGGAAGTCTTGGATATTGAATATTCAACTTGACATAGTTAGGTTTCTTTGGCACTCAAATGGGAGATTTTACTCTATATCAGTGAACTACAAACTATATCCTTGCTCTTATGTGCATCCTTCGAGTTGTTCACATGTATCTTAAAGTGGAAATAGCCAAGTACTTCATGTGCATATTTCCTTTAACCGCATTATGTATGTTAGTGTAGTTGCTTAATCGGTTCTCTATGTTTGTTGTTATATCTACTATATTCTCCAACGAAATTCATTAGTGGGGAGAATAACAATATTTTGCTTTTATTTAAGTAGATCTATATTTAGTATGCATGGCATATATAGGTTAAGAGTCTCAATGAAGGGTTATAGCTCTATCGCTTTGCTATGCCCAAACCTAATTATCTTTCTCTCTTCTCTCTCTCTCTCTCTCTCTCTCTCTGTGATTTAAATAGGCGCTCGGGTGCTCGTGCGAGGCGAGGCTAGGCCCAAGTGCCTCGTGGGTGGATCGAGTGGCGTGCTTCAATGAGGCGCCGCTTGGGTGCTCGCCTGAACCCAGGCACCGAGCGCCTCGAGCGAGCGCTAGGATTAAATAAAGCACTCGAACTAGACTTTTAAGTCTGGTTCGGTTCAACATTGGTTAGTTGGTTTGATCGAACCAACTAATTGATTTCTTACCTGCAAAAGCAACCCTTGCACGCCTGTGCGACCTCAAGCCAACCCTAGCGTTGCTTCTGCATTTGCCGGCGACGCTTTCTACCGTTGCCTCCACCGCAGATTCAGCGGACCAAGCCTTCCAATGTCGTCAATGAACGAGTTCAATGGCCTAGCAAGAGCCCATAGCTTCCTTTTGTCGTCGCTCCATGTGTAGTTAGTTCCTTCCATTGTCAAGGGAGAGGACTGCAGGTTCCTTCGCCATTGACGGACGCCTTTTGGAGCTTTCGTTGTTGCCATTGCTGCTATCCGCAGCTTCCATCGCTGCCGTTGCTGTCGCTCGCAGCTTCCTCCGCTGCCGTGACTGTCTTAAACTGAATCCTTCATCGCTGCTGTTGTCGTCCGCAGCTTCCTTCATCACCGTTGCTTTCTCCTTCCCCACTTTCCACTGTCGGTGACACTTTTATCCCCCTTTGCTACTGTTAATAGTTTTTTTCTCCCCTCTAATTATTGTTAACAGTAAATAATATACTGTTAGCAATAGATTGTTAACTACTGTACAAAGTAATCTCTATTTACTAGATTGATAATATATTATTTAGATTTTAACACTGCTAATATTTGTTTATTTAAAATTATTATTAGGGTTTCAGGATAAATGGTAAGTGTACAAAACAATTCAATTATATAATTATATTTATCAATTATATTATATATTAAATTTTATATTTTAATATTTCAGAGTGCCTCGGTTTGCTCGGGCGAGCGCCTAGTGCCTTGGGCATTTTGGGACCTTAGTGCCTTTTGGTATCTAGCGCTTTTTAAATCACTGTTCTCTCTCTTTCTTGCCCACAACCACCACCATTTCCATCTTTTTTTTTCTCTCACCTTCTGCTTTTGTGGGTATTTCTTACCTCACCATATAGTTTTGACAATGACATACATGAAAACTGAATGTCCACTGGCTGCTTTTAGGTTTACAAACAAAGTGACAATAATATTTATATATCTAGGAACATATATATGAGGAGATAAACTGGGGTAAGATGTAGGACAAAATAAGTGGTATTAGAAATGTTACCTGATCAACAGTGCAATCTCCTGAGTTTGTTTTAGAAATATATCCACATATTAAACATGCGGTAATGTGTCAGGTTCTATTTTAATTATCAACTAGGTTGCTTACTTAACCTTTATGGTTTCTAGTTTTGATGAACTTTTAATGCTTCATTTTGCATAACCTTAAAGATAACTGTGGTTCATATATGATGCATTTCTTGTCTCACTTTCCCTCTTTGCTCACTGAAAATTCAGATGAGTCCAGATCTGAATGTGTTCATGAAACACTAGCTACCCAAAATAATTTACAACCAAGGTATCAGACAATTTTGTAGTGTAAGATTAACTTGTTCTGAGAACTTGAAGTTTATATAATGAGAAGTTACATTAGCTTGGATTAGAGCACCTCTTGTCAGTTATTTATACCACCTCCAAGAGTAAGGAATGGATTGATTTTATGGAAGTTCAGTGTCCAATTTTATGGATCTTAATGGCTGTATTAGTCAACCAACTTAACATAAGATATCATTGCGTTTTCTAATGGTTTCTCTTACTATCACCTATCCCTTTATTTCATGATGTTGGGAATCTAAATAATAGCTTTTTAGTTGAATCCAGTTAGGGTTCATTGCAATACATGGAAAATGGACAAGCAATGAGGATGGGAGTTGTTGATTAGGTAAATCTTGCACCATTCTGATTATGGAGCAAAATAAGATTACCCTTATGGTGTATGTTGTTTACAAATTGGAAATAGAATTGTAATTTTAAATGGACGCAACATGGTCAGGAATGGAATTTTAATTTCCAATATTATGTTTAGTTTGATGTTGGAACAAAATCGGAATGACTGGTTATTTTCATTTCTAATATGTGGTACTCCGGTATGCAGAAATTGGAAAAACAATAGTAAGGTATAAAATAGGATTCTGACGGAAGATGTATAGAGCACTCTTCAATTCAACCTTGCAAATCAATGATGTGGTATGAAGAAAACAATTGAAATAAGAAGAGAAAAAAGGAGTTTTAAAAGGGAACCAAGAAAGAGGTTTGTTGTGTACTTTGATTGGAGATGATGGATCTATTGAGTTTGTGATGGAGAGACAACTGTTCTATGGTATGAGATGAAGTATCTTGCCATCATTCATCGCCTCGATTTTCACCATAGCTTGGGGGAGATCATATTTATAAGCAATGGAGGAGGGGCAAGAGAGCGGCCATAGAAAAAGTGACGGAAATGGGAGAAAGAAGAACAATTAGAGATAATGCCGATACATGCATCTGGAGTCATTAGCGATCCCTACGAAGGGTACCAGATTGAGATTTCTGATTATTAAGGAATTTGATTCCCTCATGGAAATTGGATCATATTATTATTGTTTTCCATACTCATTCCAATCCCAATTCCAACTTTTAAGGATGAAAAAAGGGCTAGGATTTGGTATGTATGATTTCTATTTGTTGAGTTTTGAATGGAAAACTTCTTATTTGTATTCCACTTTAAAAGGAATGGGTTTTCCTATTACCAGGATCTTCTTATGGCCTTTTTCTAAGAATTGTTACAATTCTAGGATATGTCATGGCATTTTGTGCCTCCATGTACTCTTGCTTCTCCCTGCGTTAAAGGAAGAGAAAATGTCCTTTTCCATTCCATCACTTAGCCTCGACTTGTCTTGCCCCTTTTCGAGGAACGGTTGGCAAGGGCCCTTTCCTTCATTACTTAGTTGCACACAACAATGCAGTAGATCTATTATACGCTGCCATCACAGCAGATCTGTTGAATGACTTCGATCAGGGTTCCCTGCTAGCTGTCTTTCTTGGTTATCTTTTAGAACCCCTTACAGATATAATGGAACAACTAGTCATTTTGATTCAGTTTCCGTGCCTAACCAAACATAAATGCAATCCAATTTTTATTTCTACTCGAATTTTGTCTTCATCCAAGTGTCCTTTCTGATAGAAACTGGGAACCAATCACACCTTGGAACACAAGATTTGATTTTGAAATCTTCCTTGGAAATCTATTATGATTTACAAATTATACTTGACTGGCATCAAGATTCTCCATATCTCGTCTTCTTTCAGGCATAAATAATATATGCTTAAACTAATATAAAACTGACATGACATCATTGTAAAATATCATAAAAATAAGAATAAAATAATATGAATAATATATGCATGAAATAATATAACATAAACAACTTTAAAAATGGAAAAGATGTACACTTGTACAGTATATGAAAGATTAAATAGTATAAATATAAAAAATATAAACATAGAATAATAATAAGCAATATAGTGTAATAATATATAAGTACCAAATAACATAAAAATCTTTCATGTAAAATAATATAGAATAGGAGTAAATAATAAAGGAGGATGACAGAATAGGAGTAAAATAATATGAAGTATATAACTAATTATGGTATCCAACTTGAATTTTGATTATGATTTCAGGGGTCATCAATCAAACATGCAAAAGGAATTGGACTTTCTGATTCTAAGTTCTGATTCTGATATTGGAGTGCATGAACTAAACATGTTAATAATTTGATTGTTCTGATTACAAGTTAAGTGATTTATCATTTCTGATTTTGTTTCTAGCAGCAAATGAAATGGCACCTTAATGCATAAGTATACCTAACCTACTGATGGTATGACCACGAATTGCAAAATAGGCTTTAATATTTTATTCTGAAAGGATACAAATGGTGCTTAATGTTACAAGGGTCACAAGTAGTTTGCGACCTTTTGTGGCAGCCTGATATTCTTATTCTTACACAAAAAATGCTTAACATTCCAAGGCTCACGAGTAGTTTGGGATATTATACAGGTGACTGATATAATTACACTGTGATCCATTATTGTTAGGTAAATTTTACTTGATATAGATAAATCTCTGTTGGAAAATGAGATAACACATGCTTGGTCTCAAACACCTTCACTGCAAACTAAAGCTGCAAAAGTATGTTAAGCATGCATTGCTTCATAAAAGCTATAGTCATCAAGGGTTGGTTATTCACTTTTTGCATAAGAATGAGCGAACATGTTTTGTCATCTTGAAGGAGATCAATAAACAAAATTAAGTGGAATAGATTGATTGAAGTTGGTCAGCTGCAAAATCTATAAATCCTTCCATCTGGCCATCCGGTTTGAATTCCTATGAGGGCACTGGTTGATGATATGTTACTTTGAGCTGCTTCAAGTCTTGTTAATATTTTTGATTGTCAAAACATGTCATCGTGCCTTTATCTTTGAAGTGTTTCATGATAGAATCTTGTCGCAGTCAAACAAAACATGGCATATCTCATGTTATACTTTATCATGCTTTAAGGTCATTGTGTTGTTTTCTCAGTTGTTTCTGGTTGATGCTAATTTCTTTCATTGTTTAATCAGTTCATTAATGATAAGTAGCAGTTTCATGTAATTTTCTTAACTACTTTGACCAATGCTTTTTCTTCCCACTGGCTGAAAGTTCCCCTATAGCATTACTATCGTTTAAACTATGAAGCTATGAAGCTAGAGTATACATACATATGCAACGTATCAGAGTGATCCTAATTATCTGTGTTTTGATGGTTTCATGTATAGCCAGAGGAATCTCAGCTGGCTAAGATAACACGTGATAGCTCCAAAATCACAGTTGAGCAGGTGCATGGTCTCATGTCTCAGGTAACCAAACACCCAGTTTCTCATACTGCTGCTGCCTCCATTGACTTACATCAGCAGCTAATCAAACCTGGTTTGTGCCTTTGTTTCCCGTGCATCTATATAGGTTATCAAGGACATTCTTTTTAATTCTGTTCATCATACAAGCTGTACACGCCCGAGCCTCGCCGATTCATCTGGACCAGAACCCATGGTTGAATCTTGAAGAAGCATATAGAAGTTAATGAGCTCTTCTGACACCTGAAACATTCTGGTGATCTGAGACAGTTATATAAATCTTTGTTTGGCTTTGTATTTTTGTACTAAATTTTTCACAACAGTTGCCTTTAATTACCAGCACAGTTTATGTTTCTTGTCTGTCATTGTTAGGAAATTTAACAATGAAAAAACCTCAGCTACTTCCTTGTTAATATCTTGCTTAGAACCATTTTGAATGAATTGCTGTGGAGTTAATCTGGTTGTTAAATTTGAGGGAGATAGAATGTGTTATGCATATTAAGCTAATACATTTAAAGTTTCGTTTAGATAAGTGGGTGATTTTTTTAGAAAATATTTACATTTTGAGTATTTCTTAATCGGTGTCTCATTTTATTTTTTTAAATAGTATTTTTAATTTAAAAACATATTTAAATTGTTTTTAATTTTTTTTATCTATTACAATGTTTTGGTCACCATAACAAAAACAGGTCTATTTGAAAGTATTGAAAATGATGTAAATAGATTTATAATCTCAATCAAATTAATTATAAATAAAAAATTATAATATTTAATGATATATGAATAATGATAATTAAAGTGGTATGATGTGATATTACTTATAATATTTTTAATATATCAATAAAATATCATAAATATTATTAAAAAATTATAATCGAGTCAAATGAAAATATTATAGCAGTTGAAACTGATAAAAAATGGATAAAAAATTTGATGAAAGAAATACTATAAATGTTATTAAAAATCATGATAAACGAATCAAATAAAAGTACCGGAACAGTTAAAATTTGGTAAAAAAATAGATGGAAAAAATAATAAAATTTTTTAGAGATATTTTAGATTTTTTTAAATTAAAGATATTATTTTAAAAAATAAATAAATCTTTAAAAAAAATCTTAAAATATAAATATTTTCTAACAAAATCGTCCTAGATAAGTGGGATAGTGCACATAAATGCTACCGCTAAAGGCTCCAATGGAGCGACCTTAGACCATACCCTTAAATCTGACCGTTGATCTGTAGAGTCGTGATCGACGGCAGATCGGCCGTCGTCGTACAAAGATCATGATGAGTTGGTGGAGCTATCAGCACTGCCTCTTAGCCACTTGGGGTTTTTGATCGGTGGTCTGTGGCCAACCTGTCTGCCTTCGATCAGAGACCTCGGTCAGATAGCTCGCCGATCGCCTAACCCCTCAAAACCCTCGACCAGCGAAGGGGATAGCGAGGTAGACGCGATTCATCTCTTCCAGTCCCTGTCGTTCTCTCGTTGTCCCTGCCGCTCCCATCGCCACCGAGAATGGTTGAAGAGGCTTCCGCATCGGAGAGCGCGGATGGAGTGGGATGGCGAACTGGAGGCCCCGAGTAGCGGGAAGGAGGAGGAAGGCTTCTTGCTGAGCGATGGCGGCGGCAGGGTGTTCTCGTTCGCTGTGGAGGGAATGCTTAGGTCGGCGGCCTCATGCGGTCTGGTGGTCACCGATGCGCTCGAGCTCGATCAACCCATCATCTATGTCAATCGCGGGTTCGAGGAGTTCACGGGGTATCGCGCGGAGGAGGTTCTTGGAAGGAACTGGTAATCGCCCCGTGTTGTTATTTTTAGTATTAGAGTCTGTAGACCACTATTATTTTAGATCGATGGATTTGTGAGGTTTTTCTCTGGTTATTAGTTTTAATTTGGACTTGTATTGTGACAGTTGATGCGAGTGTATGCAATTCCGGTGATTTTTAAAATTTCTGAATTTTGAATTTTTTAGTTACCTTACAGAGTTATCTTCAAACACAATCTTTTATCCTGTGATGGAATATATAGAATGAAGAAAAAAATTAACAAAGGACTGTAAGCTTAGTGCATAAGAATGATGAAGCTTCTATATTCAAGGAACTTGGTTTAATTGATGATTGTAAGATGGGGCATAAGAATCCGGAAGCTTCTATATTCAAGGATTTTAGTTTAGATAAGGACCAAATCATCAAATGGGATCTTTATTTACATTCTCTTCTACTATAGTATGGAGAAAGGAGTTCATGAATTGAAGCCTGGGATATTAAAGAAGTCTCTGATGGAACTTGTAGATTCAAGAAAGTTAGTATTGGTTAATGCCAAGTCTCTTACTATTGATCAGAAACTGTTAAAATAGTACCAAAATAAGGGTGGAGTCTACACTTTTGTGGTGTCTGGAATTTTAATTGATGTTTAAAAGCACTACCCTATTAAGGTGGCCTTAGGTCTACATGAGGCCATTTGCTAGTCAGTTTCTATTTCCCTCTCAAAGAAATGGCATTTTTTTTTTCCCTTCTCGTATCTTCTGTTCTTGTTTCTTTTCCTCTATACCGTGCTTCGTTGCAAAGGAAGCTGTGGTTATGGGTCTTGAAAGAGGATGAGGGGATGAAGTCCATGGGCAAGTGTGGATGGAGGGATAGGTAAAGAAAGAAAAGATCAGTGGGAGAGCTCATCAGCTAAGTACAGGGATGATATAAGGTCCCTGAACAGTGACAAGCTCTTGTGAGGGAGGCAAACTCCTTAATGTCTGCTACTCTTCTCTTGAACTCTCTCCTCTGTATTTCTCCCCTTCTTCGGTGAATGGCCATGAACTAGATTATAACACTCTGTTGGATACAAAAAAGTTTGTTGAGGGTGCACCATTTACCTGTAATGCTAATACGGCCTCATAGTAGAAAAGGTTTCTCATGGATGGTATGGATTAATATATCCTAGTTGAGTTGAAGGCCATGATCATTAATGATGGTTTCAAGTCCAGTTGAATGATAATTCAGGCTGAGACTGTTTTGGATCAGTCAATTCAGGTTGAGATTTTCTGGATGCGTTAATGGTGTTTCTTATAACGATTTTGTGGGATTTTTTTATATTAGGTGGTCCAATGCATGAGGCTCCTATCATCGTGCGGTTTGAGATGGTTTAATGTATGCAGCATTATCTTTGTGAGAAAAATGCAGTTTCAATTAAAAGAGCAACCTTTCTGAGACTCCATGATTGTTTCTAGAGTAAGAGACATGATCATATGATCTACATGCTTTCTTGCTTGCAAATGTCTTGCCTTATGGTCTTGCTTATAGTGTTAGGTGCAGCTGTAGTCTAGTCCTTTCCCTAGTTGAACCATTGGTGAGTGCCCGTATCTTAGGGCTGATTGTTTGTGCTGTATGAGAAAAATGATCAGTAATAACATCGTTTTGGAGTGGGAATGGAACATAGCACGTTCTTTCTTTAAAAATGCTGTCTTGTAAGGCAATGAAGTGTGGTAGTTCACTATATTCCGATAGTTGGTTGTTTACTTAGGTGTATGTGCAGCCACTCATTTCTATGAACCAAGTTATATTATCTACCTACTTTGTACTTTTACCTGTTTTATTGTTTGACATTAATTGAAGAGACTTCCAGTGGGTGCCTTCTTTTTTTCGCATTATGAGTTAGCTTTAGACTTCTACAGTGCTAGGTGAGCATTTTGATCTTAATGATGCACATATTTGTAATCTTTGCAAAAAAAAAAAAAAAGAGGCAGTAGGCTTTGGATAAAATTCATAATACCAGTCATGAACTATGATAAATATAAAACCAAGTTGTATAGTTTTCTCTTGTATAGTTGAGAGAGTACAACTTCTTGCCGGCTATGCAAAATTTTAATTACTGATACTGTTATTCGATATTCCTCCTTCAGTGAGTTGCCTGAACATTGAATTATTAAGTCAAAAGAGTTTTAGTGAATATAACCTTTCACAGCTTATATTCTAAACATAGAGTTTCCACGATATAGTGGGGACACATTTTTGGTGTTAGATTTTGTTGTGAATTTGGATGTGCATGTTTTGTTTATTATATGATCTTTTGTCCAAATTGTCCATCAACATCTAATGTTGAGAGATATCAGCAACACAAGATGACTTCATTTGGCTGGTTAATTTTTTTCTGGAAGGATATTGAGAATACTTGAATGGTAGGTAATTTGTAGTTTCTGAAGGATTTTGAATATGATCAACATTGGTTAGAACTTCACTGCTTCAATTAGGTTTATGGTTGTATTATATTTTGCCAATAACTGGGTTGATTAAATTCTGTTCATGGCAAGGTCAGCTTGATGTAAGATCTGGTCTCGAGACTTAAGATTAAGTTGGAACTTCAATTGGATGAAACAGGTTTGGCTGAATAAACATATGTACATAATATGATATTCTTTGTTTTGCCACCTTTGTCCTCAGTATTCAATTTGACAATAAGAAGCTAAGGTAAAGACAAGGTGAATAGAGGGATTTCATGGTACCAATCCCACATCACACAATGTTCTCTCTTTTCTGATGCTCTTTTTTGCCAAATATAAAATGAATGATACTAACTGCTTATCTTTGACAATATTACATAGTGGCATATGCTAGAACTGGCTTTGGATATGTATTGGAGTGCCTTACGGTCACAGAAACAAGGATATCGAGAGAAGAAACTTGTGCATCAACCTATTCCATTATCATTGGATTGTGGATCTGTAGAACTTGGTTTTATAAGAGGCCTTAAAAGCCCTGGATTTATATGATTTTGGTGTCCCCTTCCATGGTAAGTGCCATACTAACTAGAATTGGGTGGCATATGCTAGAACTGGTTTTGGGTCTGTTTGGAGTGCCTAAGGTCTCAAAAAAAGGGATATGAAGAGAAATAAGTTTTGTATCAACCTATTTCACTGTTGTAAGATTATGGTGCACTAGAAGATGGTCTTATAAGAAGCCTCAAAAGCCCTGCATTCAGTTGTTACTGGTGTCCTCTTTCCTGCCTTTGGTTGGCATGGTAAGTGCCATACTAGTAGCATTGATTGGAAACAAAAAAAAAGAAAAAAAGAGGAAATTGATAGTGGAGGATGAGAGGAGGGACAAAGAAAAGGTTATACTTTGTGACATCCCAAAGCTCTAGGTCCAACAATGCTCCTCTCCATAAAGGTGAATTAGGACCTAACAAGACTATGCTGATGGTGCATGGACCATGTTTTGCTGGATATATACAATATCTTATCGACATGGGGCATGCTGATGAAAATTAAATTACTTAGTTTTTGAAAAGGCTACTTTAAGTTGATCTCTAAAATATATAATATGAGAATCTTTTAAGTGAGTGTCTCAAAATTCATTTGTATGGAACTATGGATGGAAACAAAAAAGTCCAAATAGCACTGATATCCACTTTAACATGATATTTTCTTTTGCTTCATTGTTGTAGATTTGATTCCTTGTGTTCTGTCTTTTATCTACTATCTTTATCTTTGCCTGTCTCTCTCTGATCTTGATCAAGCTGAACTGGAGTTGGATTAGACTAGAATACATCAGATCAAAGAAGGTTAGGTTTGGCTTGATATTAGGTCTGGCTAGGCTTATTTAAATGGTTGATAGAGCATGATAATATGTTGTATGCTTGAGATTAATTTTTGAGCTTAGCTTGAATATGCCAAGGCTCAAACAAACTCATTTTGATTAATTTTAGACCGAATGGAAACGTTCCCTGAGTGAGGATGGAAATGATCCCAAATTGAGCTGGGGCTTATTTTGCTACCATTCACTACAAATTTGTTAAAAAGGGTGAATTCAGTCCATGATGCTTCCACCAACACAGGTCTAGGGAGGGTCGATATATGCAGCCTTAGCACTATATTTAGAGAGATGATTTCCAAAACTCAAACTCCAGGTCTTGAAGGATTAACTTTACCATTGTCTCGCTACACATTAGTTCTTCTAGAATATCATAAAGGAGTAAAGGTCAATCCGTGCTTCATGAAAGATTGATGGTTGTGTTTGAGCTTGTTGCTGACTTATGAATGCATGTGGGCTATGTCAACATTTTAATAAGTAATATGAGATATAATTATGCCGTGTCACGGCAGACTGGTAGCACCATACCAGAAGCAACATGCATCATGCAAGATGAAGTTCTGGTCCATTGAATGAGAGCTATTAGCAGGATTAGTAATATCTGGTCACTAATAATTCCTTTACGTTCTTGTCAACTCCAAATTTAAATTGCATCAGATTTGAAAATTATTATCAAATCTGGCTTTTGTTTCTGGCGGTACAGTTTGTCTTAATTTGCAACTTGCTAAAATTGTACCAAATGATGGATGCAGGTACTTGTGAATGTGCTGTTGACAAGCATAAATGTGATACTGGCATGAATGTGTGAAATTACTACTTTATAGGTTTGTAGTGTGGTAATGCATGTTATATACCATGTCAGTAACTTGCTAGCAGTGTGGCATGTGACATTCAACAAAAATGTTGCAAAGGAGCTGTCCATCATTTGAACTCGTGTGATTGACAGTTAATCATACATATGTGAAGTGTGCCGTGAGTTGCCTTAGTGAAAGATAAACAAACTTATAGTGATTGGTAGCAGATGTTGTGAAAGAAGGGATATGAGGAAAAAAGACCGAGAAATAGTTCTTTCTGATATAGGAAATTCTTTTGTTTTTAGCTTCTAGTGAGTAATTATTTGCTGTATCTGTTGGATTAGAGATTGATGGATGATGAATATGGAGATCAGAATTCTATTTTGATCATTTATCTTCTTTTTAAGGTGGTAGGGCATTCATTTAGAAGCACAAGGAGATGGGTGATTTTTGGCTTTTGAGTAGTGGTTTACATTGACCTCTTGCCCATTTTTGTCCTGGTGTGTGAGGAACAGTGTATGGGCCATCAGTTTGCTTTATAGAGCATAAAGGTCTAATGGATTTCTTTTATCGTTCAGTTTCTTTAATTAGCTTATGTTCTTAAGAAAATAATTTTGGTATTAGACTACAAATGATAAGTTCTCTTGGAATGATAGATATGGATTGGGTTTGTGTTGCTCCAGACTTCTGTTTCTTTCTTGGGTTTTCATTCTGTGTTAGTCCTGTCAGTTGGTAGAAGGCAGCGGTGGGAGCGATGTTGGTGCATTCTTGTCAATTTCCTGTTTCTTTTGCTTGGCAAATAAGTTCATGATTCTCATATTTTAAGCATATTTAAGTCTATTCTGAAATTATTTTCTCCATTTATTTTCTTTAATCATCATAACCTATTTATTTTACATCTTACTTTTTTTATTTTCCACGATATTCTTTTGGCTGGATGTATTGTTAGTGGCTATTCTTTATTGTTGTTGGTTTTATCCGGTGATTTAAATAGGTGCTCGCCTAGGCGCTTGGGCGAGACGAGGCGAGGCCAGAGCGCCTCGTGTGTGGACCAAGCGACACACTTCAATGAGGCGGCGTCGGTGAGCGCCCAGTTCAAATAAGTGAATCGAACCAGACTGAAAAGTCTGGTTCGGTTCAATAATGCAGTTTCTTACCCCACCCTTTACGCCCGCGCGACCCCAAGCCAACCCTAGCGCTGCTTCTGCCTCTGCTACTGACGCTTTCTATCGTTGCCTTTGCCAACGACACTTTCTACCGTTGCCTCCGCCGTAGACACAACGGATTGAGCCTTCCTTTGTCATCGATAGACGAGTCCAACGACCTAGCAAGAGGCCATAGCTTTCTTTCGCTGTCGCTCCATGTGTAGTTCCTTCCACTATCGAGGGAGAGGACCACAGGTTCCTTTGCCACCGATGAATGCCCACTGGAGCTTTCGCTGCAACGACTACTGCTACTATTCGCAGCTTTCGGTGCTACCATTCGCAGCTTCCGGTGCTACCATTCGTAGTGCTGCTATAGTTGTCTTAAACTAATCCTCTGACACTACTGTTGTTAGCTTCTCACCGTTGCCTTCTCACCGTTGTAGTTGTCACTTTCCATCGGTTTCCATTATCAGTGACCCTTTTATCCCCCTCTGTTACTATTAACAGTTCTTTTCTTCCCCACTAACTATTATTAACAGTAAGTAATATACTGTTAATAGTATATTTTTAATTTAATATTATATTTTTATTTAAATAATTATATATATATTAATTATATTATATATGATAGGGCACAATTTGCCAGCACGTCCTTTGATAGCATACCACAGCCACGATAGCATCGATGTGGAACTTAAAAGCCGATGTGGCGGACCACGTCAGCGACTCAGATAATGCAACCATCCTCCCAGCCTATACAAGGCCGTGCAAGTGGTGTCGTCGGGTACGAAGCTGCCTCGAAAGGTTTATAACGACCCCGTCGGGTACAAAGCTGCCCCGGAATGCTTGGGACGGTGCCGCTTGGCAACGATCCGTGCAGGTCGATCGTTGTCCGTGGAATGGCATCGTCAGGGTACAGAGCCATCCCAGAATGCTCGGGACGGTGTTGCTCGGCGTCGATCCATACAAGTTGACCATCGTCCACGCACAGAGGCATGGGCCGACCGCTTAAGGGGTTGGCGATCATTAACATATGGGGTACGATCGATCCTTGTGTGCAGGTATAAAAACCCACCACCTAGCCAGCACCAAGGAGGACTTTTTTTTGGCACACTCCACTCACTCTCATTCTACTCAATGCTAACTTGAGCTTCGGAAGGGGTCGAGTCGGGAAATCCCCCTCCCGACTTCGACCTGTGTGCAGGGGCCAGTGACGAAGAAACCAGCAACAAGACTCTTAGCTCATAGCTCAACTCGATTGGACGCGTAATCCCGCCTCCCGAGTCTCCACGTGGGTGACCTTGTACATTTGGGATCGGACCAAGCCATGTTGACTCCTCGACCATGACATAAAGGTTCATCAATAATATATTTTTTATATTTTAGTATTTCATAATGTCTTGTTTCACTCGGGCGAGCGCCTAGCGCCTCGGGCGTTTTGGGACCTTAGCACCTAGCGATTTTTAAATCATTGGTTTTATCCATAGGTTCAGTGGTAAATTGGGCAATGGTAGTTAGACTTGTGTTCCAAGTGGAAGGCTATTGCTGCAATTTTTATCCTAGCAATATGTCATGTTGTGGAAGTATTTTCTTTTCTAATTTGTATGTCTCATGATCATTTCTTTTGTTGTTCTTAATGTTTTTGGTGGTTACTTATCTTTCTGTTTTTTTATTGTTCTGGGAATAGATGGAGTTCCCTATTTGTTCGCTGGGTTTTCCATATACACACATAAAACAAGATAGGTAGGCATGGTTAGTTGATAGATTTGTCTAATCACATATGCGTACACTTGAAATGTGACAATGTGCCATGGTAAGTGTCACATTCCAGATTTATAAAAAGAATAATAAATCAGTAATTTATTATTCATAATATACATAATAAACTCTCTTTTATTTTTTCATTCGTCTTTGAATTCAAATCATTGTCTTTATAATAGTAAATATTCTATTAATTAGAAAAAGGATCACATCTAATAGGGTCACAATTCTCTTTCACTTAAGCTTTAGATCTATTACAAAATAGTAGATTATTTTGAAAATAAATATAAGATAAAAATATATCAACAACTATACATGCTAGTAGGAATATCAAAATAATCTTCAATATTCATGAAATAAAAATAAATATCAATAATTTAATAAGAAATGATAATATATCGATTCATCATAAAACTTATACATTAGAAAAATGATGATAATTTTTTACATAATAAACAAATCATGCATCAGTCACATGCAACACATACATAATAACAAAGGCGTACATCATGCGATGGTGCACTCTCCCAACATCAACAGCAGATGAAGTGGTATCCCTCACTCGTCCAAGTGGGGACACGTTCATCCCAACAGCAGATGGAGGAACCGTCTAACCATCATGTCTGACGGCTCGCTAATCCTCAAAGGGAATCGCCATACCTACCATTGGCAAGGACACATGAACATCCATGATCATTTATTTATACTCATCCATTTATTCACACATGCATCAAAAAATCAATATGATTAAATATTATAAGAGATCATACTTGATGTAAATCTGCTAGACTATGTTCACTGGTGACTCCGCACTGTGATGGGCCCACAGCTCCTTTCACATGTTATACTTCCAATGTGAACTACTAGCCTAGTCATATCTATTACATGATAATAATCATATCAATATCATAAACTTGAAAAAAGTAGAAAACCAATAATCATTTTCAAATGATATCTCCAGATAAATCCTTTAAATTAATCAAATCATAAAGGCATGAAACATCAATCTCTCAATAGTCCTTAATCAATCAAAACTCTAATTGGAAATAATTGACTTAAACCAAACTCAATTTGATTATGTCCTAACGGAACCAACCTCAATTCCTTATAGAACTAATATAGAATTACCCTTGTCTAATTTAGATTTGATTGATCTCAATTAAGTCAAGTAGGTTTGAATTAGTTAAGTTAGTTTGGAATCACCCTAAATCGACTTTAACCGATTAAACTTGTTTGATTTAGTCAATTAATGAGCTCAAACCAATAAAAGAAAAAAAATTAGACTATGTCGTATAGTGTTAGCCCAGACCGAACCAGCCCATCTTAGTCTTGGATGGGTCACATGAGCTGCACATGCCTGTTCCAAGTAATAGGTTGAGTTGAGGTACAACGGACTAAATAGAGGAGCAACGATGTGTCTAATGCCAATCGCATAGTTGGGTAGACTTAACTTCATGGACTAGGCTAAGCCTCACTTATAAGTTGGGCTGAGCTTTACCACTAAACTAGGCCATACTTGGCTCGCGAGTTGGTCATACCTAGACACATGAGTTGGGATCGTATTTGACAACATGAATTGGGTCGTACCTAGCCGCATGAGTTGGCTTATGCTTGGCCACGTGGTTGGGTTGTACCTTACCACATGGGCTGGGTCATGCCTAATCACATGGCTAGGTCGTACATGACCACATGGGCTAGGTCGTACATGACCACATGGGTTGAGTTGATCCGATCTGACAGATCTGACTCAAGTCGGATCCCAATTAGACTCCTCTTATCAAATTAAATTTTAATATTTAAAATTATTAAATAATAACTTAAATCCATTAACTAAAATTTAAATTCATGATCTTAAATTTAAAACTAATTACATTATAGAATTTCACACATAATTCTTAAAACATAGATATATCTAATTAAATAAATTAGAACAATTATGTAAAAAATGTAAGAATTTTAATAATTAAATTAATATTAAAATTTACTTAAGCTTAAGAGATCAATATAAATCAAATAATCATTTTAACATCACAAATCAATTATTATTATTTACTAATCATGAAATTTCGAAATTAAAGCATAATCATGCATTATAAAATTATAACAATCTCAATATCAACATTTCAAAACATGAATCAAAGCTAATTAAAAAAAAAGGATCCTACCTCTCCTCGGCTATCCTTTCTTTAATATCATCTCCTTGGGATGTCCTCTCCTCAATCCTTCCATTGTTTAGGCTCGATGAGGAATGAGAAAGGAGTAGTCTCCTTTATATAAGAGAAGATGAGATCTCCCCAGAAGATATAATTTAATTCTTATTTTTAATTTATTTCTATTTTCCTTTCACATATGAAATATAATATTTATTTTTTATAGTTGACATACGAAAATGGAATGTGAACTATTTACTTCCTAAAAATTAAATTACTCACTAGAAAATAAATAAATTAATAATTTAATTGATTAGTAGAATTCTTAACTTATCCCCATAATTAAGGAAACCAAATTTAATCATTTCCTTAACTATAATACACAAACATAGAAGTTAAAAATAAAGGAAAGGATAGTATATAAATTGTTGAATCAGTAGATCAGTAGGGAAGAACATAAAGACAGAAACAGGAGGAAGTACAAATAAAAGAAAGAGATCTTACAGGTGGTGTTTGATTAAAATGTTCTTATTTCCAATTCTACCATATTAACATGTGGATGGCCTAGAAAATCAATTCCAATTTTTTCTAATAAATTAGATATATCTCTCGTTCCGACTCTCAAAATCCAGAGGGAATCTAGACATAGTTAACTGATGAAGGCCTCAAAAACTAGGATTCACTGATATGACAACTAATACAAATCCTATTATCAACATGTTGACCTTTGAAATAGAAAAATAAGTAACTAAAAATCTCAAAAGTAGAAATGACCAAGAGCCTAGTCCTATTACTGACTTGGTTAACTTGACCCAAATTTAATTCAAATCCTCAATCTTGATTGTACTGCATCAAAGCATGGCAAAATTGGGTTTAGAGCATATACTCTGTGATTTGCCTCACAATTTGTCATTCGTGGTTGAGAAGTGTGTAGAATTCGAATAACGTGGCTAGGAAGTGTCCAAGTTTACTATAATGGTCAAATTATTTTTTTAGTATGTCAGATAAGAACCGGATAGTCTTTGTGCTTTGAGAATTCGAATAATGTGGCTATGAAGTGTCCAAGTTTATTATAATGGTCAAATTATGTTTTTAGTTTGTCAGATAAAAACTGGATAGTCTTCATGCTTTGACATGCTGCCTTTATCTTTTGAAAATTATTTGTCAATCTTTCTTAGGTTTACTTATATTTTTTATTTTCAAGTTCTATGGGACATTAATAATCTTCTAGATACCAAATAGTAAATGACCCAGAAAGAACTCAGATCAGAATATATCTAATTAAGATATGCTTAATCATAATTTTCATACTTTCACTAACTGCATGAGATTAGCTTTTGCTTTGTTTCTCGGATACTTTGTTTTATATTCAAGCATTGCCTTTTTCTTGTTAAATATCGTGTACTGTGGTCCAATTGTAATTGCGTTGTTCCTTTCCTCTTATTGAATTGGACAATGGCGTTATGATCCTTTTATTTTATGAGTTTTTGAATAATGTTTATTAAGTCTGTTAATTTTGTTAGAATCGGATAAAGGTTTATTTAATATTTATTTATTATTAAGAGTCCAAGTCCTACTAAACTCTAGGTGGAACTATATAAATAGTAATATAATTGTTTCTTTTCATAATCAATCAATTAAACAATAAAATATTATTTCAATATGTAGACAAAACCCTAGGAGGTCGATCCCCTCGAAGTAATCAAGGAGGTCGATCCCCTCGAAGAGATTAAGGAGGTCGATCCCCTCGAAGTGATCATTCCCTATTTTCTTCCTTCTTTTACAATAAGACCTTAGGGTCTTATTATTTGGTATCAGAGTGACGATCCTTAGCGTTCTCGCTGTAGTGTTGCCGGGGTTGAGAGGCAGTAGTGGTGGTGCGGCTGGGAGCAAGGTCATCGAGGGCGAGGAGCAACAAGAGGTGCCGAGGCTAGGCATTGCTAGGGGGTGGTCCGCTGGCCGGGAATAACGGTGGTGACACTTTCTCGGTTGCCCTATTTTGGTCGCTGCGAGGAGGGGAGGTCGAGTGGCTGTGGTTGCGACCCAAGGGGAGGCGGGCGATGGTGGAGAAGGAGGTAGCGATGGTGGCACGGTTGAGAGCAACGTCGCCAACGATCGCCGAGAGCTAGGATCGACGAGGGGGTTGCGACAGTAGGGCTGGGATGGACGCTAGCAGCATCGTCTCCTGGCAGCGATGGTGGCTCGGGTGGGAGGCGACGGTGGCGGTGGACTTTGGCTGGGAAGCGAGGCAAAGTCGGCCATTGGCCGGAGAGCAGCGACGACGGGTGGGCTGGCCGGAAGCAGGGGAAGCAATGCGTGGCTGCGGCTCTGATACCAAATGATAAGACCCTAAGGTATTATCGTAAAAGAAAGAAGAGAAAAGAGGATGATCTCTTCGAGGGGATCGACCTCCTTGATCACTTCGAGGGATCAACCTTCTTAGATGATATATCATTAGATTTGAATCCAATGCTTGCATTATTGAAAAACCACACAACAACATATCTATGATTGCCCAAAAACAAAATAATATATCCACTATCGACATTGTTGATCTTTGTAATGAAATGTGTTTTTCGATTTTGAATGACGATGCTTGGCTTTGGCATAGGAGATTAGGTCATGCTAGCATGAAACTAATCTCTCAAATCTCATCTAAAGAACTTATAAGAAGTATTTCTCACATTAAGTTTGTTAAAGACAATGTGTATGATGCATGTCAATTAGGTAAATAAATAAAAGATAGTTTCAAACCAAAGAATCAAATAAGCACCTCTAGACCATTGCAATTGATCCATATGGATTTGTTTGGACCAATTAATACATCAAGCCTAGGAGGTAGTAAATATGCCTTTGTAATTGTGGACGATTATAGTAGATACACTTGGACATACTTCTTGGCACACAAAAGTGATTGTTTTAGCTATTTTTCAAAGTTTTGTAAACTTGTTCAAAATGAAAAAGGCTTTATGATTTTATCAATTCAAAGTGATCATAGTGGCGAATTTCAAAACCATGATTTCCAAAGTTTTTGTAAATTAATGGATACAACCATAATTTCTCTACTCTGAGAAATCCTCAACAAAAAGTAGAAAGAAAAAATAGAAATTTACAAGAAATTGCAAGAACCATGTTGAACGACCATAGCCTACCTAAATATTTTTGGGCTGAAGCCATTAATACGGTATGCTATGTTATGAATAGGGTTCTAGTAAGACCATTACATTCTAAAACTCCTTATGAATTGTGGAACAACAAAAAACTCAACGTTTCATATTTTAAAGTTTTCGATTGTAAATGTTTTATCTTGAATGAAAAAGATGCCTTAGGAAAGTTTGATGCAAAATCCGATCTAGGAATTTTTCTTGGCTATTCTTCTATTTCTAAAGCCTTTCATATTTTTAACAAAAGAACTTTGGTTATAGAAGAATCTATTCATGTTGTCTTTAATGAGGTTTCTAAATTTAAGAAAAATAAGTTTGATGATGATCTTAATTTTGATGCTTTGAATTTAAATGAACCTTCTCTTTCAACTAGCAACTTGGATGCATCTTCTTTTGAAACATCCTTGCCCAAGGAATGGAAGTATGTAGATGCTCATCCTAAGGAGCTAATCATAGGAGACACATCAAAAGGGGTTCAAACTCGTTCTTCTCTTAAGAATTTTTGTGCCAATGTCGCTTTTCTTTCTCAAATTGAACCTAAATGCATTGACGAGGCCTTGAAAGATGATTCATGGGTTATCATAATGCAAGAAGAGTTGAACCAATTTGAGAGGAATGAGGTGTAGAAGCTTGTTTTGAGGCCAAATGACCATTTAGTTATTGGTACTAAATGGGTCTTTAGAAAAGTAAGATGAATTTGGTATCATGGTTAGAAACAAGGCTAGATTAGTGGCCAAGGGTTTCAACCAAGAAGAATGTATCGATTATGAAGAAACCTTCGCTCTTGTGGCAAGATTAGAAGCCATAAAGATGCTCCTTGCCTACGCTAGTAGTAATAATTTTAAGTTATTTTAAATGGATGTTAAAAATATTTTTCTTAATGGCTTTATTTCCGAAGAAGTTTATGTTGAACAATCTCCCGGATTTGAGAATGATAATCTTCCTAATCATGTGTTTAAATCGACTAAAGCTCTTTATGGATTGAAACAAGTCTCAAGGGCTTAGTGTGAGAGACTTAGCTCATTTCTTATCCAAATTAATTTCTCTAAAGGCAAGGTTGATACTACATTGTTTATTAAAAATTTTGAAAATAATTTTCTTGTTATTCAAATTTATATTGATGATATTATTTTTGGTTCTACAAATGAATCTCTATGTGAATCATTTGCCAAGAGTATGAGCCAAGAGTTTGAAATGAGCTTAATGGGTGAGCTAACTTTCCTTTTAGGTTTACAAATCAAACAACTTAGTAATGATATTTTTCTTAGTCAAACAAAATATATATTAGACTTGCTAAAATGGTTTAATATGGATAATTCAAAGGCTATCAATACTCCTATGAGTACCTCCACTAAGTTAGACATTGACGAAAGTGGAGAAAGCTTTGATCAAAAAGCTTATAGGGGCATGATAGGTAGTTTACTATACCTTACCGCAACTAGACCGGACATCATGTTTAGCGTAGGACTTTGTGCTAGGTTTCAATCTAATCATAAGCTATCTCATCTTAAAGCAATTAAAAGAATTCTTAGATATCTTAAAGGAACCACTAATCTAGGATTATGGTATCCAAAATTTGAAAACTTTGAATTAATTGTTTATGTTGATGCGGATTTTGCTGGATGTAGATTAGATAGAAAAAGCACATCCGGAACTTGTCAACTCTTAGGTCATGCACTTGTCTCTTGGTCTTCCAAGAAACAAAACTCGGTTACACTATCTACGATCGAAGCCGAATACATAGCGACTAGTGCATGTTGTGCACAAGTCATATGGATGAAAAATACATTAGAAGATTATAGAATATAAATCTTAAGAATATTCATATAAAATGTGATAACACAAGTGTAATATGTTTAACGAAAAATCCTATTCAATATTCTATAACTTTGCACTATCTACGACCAAAGTCGAATACATAGCGGCTAGTGCATGTTGTGCACAAGTTATATGGATGAAAAATATATTAGAATATTATAGAATTTATCTTAAGAATATTCATAGAAAATGTGATAACACAAGTGTAATATGTTTAACGAAAAATCCTATTCAACACTCTATAACTAAACATATTGACATTAGGCATCACTTTATACGAGATTATGTTAATAATCATGATGTAATCTTAGAATTCATTGATACGAAACATTAATTGGCCGAGATCATGTTAATAATCTTTTCATGAAATTTGGTTCTTGATGGATTCTTTCCTTACCCTTCTTCCTCTTCTTATTTTTCTATGACAAAGGAGGAAAGAAACTTGCACAACTAAAGAAGAACAAAAAAACCCTCGAGTAAAAATGTTAGCTTTTCAAAAAGTTATCATACAAAGTTTTTGCTTACCTTCCTTTATGGTTTGGATAAATTAGTGTAAAACTTGCTTGAATATTTACCACATTTGTATTGTTGAATTGTTCTCCTTTTTGTTGATGACAAAGGGGGAGAAATATGACAAATTAATGACAAATTGAATGTTTGAGACAAATGTATTAATTGTATTTCATATGCATTATAGATACTTGAAATGTTTCATAAATGTCTTTCATTATGATAAGATATCATGAGCTCAACTTGCTATTTACAATTGATATTTTACCATGGATTGATGAATTGTTATCTTTTATAAAAAATTATCATCTTGCTAAATTTCATATTCGAAATTCGTATCATATTTGTAAATGATGATCGTATATCATCATTGACTTGAAAATGGATGTCATGCCTTGACATCATTTTTTATTGATAAATATGTGGTATCATATTGGTAAATCATAATAAGTATCATGATATGTATGTTGATAAGTTTAAATGAATATAACTTATCGGTTTGATGCTTGAATTTGAAGGCCTTGAATTCAATAATGTCTTTTCTCAAGTATGCATATAGATAGGGGAGTTAACATTAACTCTATCATCATAAAAAAGGAGATTGTTGAATCCCGGATTTTGATGATGAAATCAATTAGTAAATTGTTTGATCTAATCTATATGTTGAGAAAAGTGTGCAGGATTAATTACGATAGCGGTAAGACATAAAGCAAATGTTGTGCCGGAGTCAAGATCGAGATTTCGTTGGGAGTTTGAGAGTTCGTCGGAAGTCTGGATCTTCGTCAGAAGTTTCGCTAGAATTAACCGAGAAGTCCAGGAGCTTGCCAAAGAAGCTCATTGGAACTCGCCAAGAAAATCGTCGTGAAGTCCAGGAGCTTGTCGGAAGTCCGCCGAAACATTATCGAGAGATCGTCGGAAGTTCGCTGGAAGATCGTCAAAAGAACAATTGACGAAGTGGAACAAGAATGCTTTGTTAAATGTCTTAATTATTGTAGTTAGACCTTAAGTTGAGCTAGGATTGGGAGGTAATCCCATTAACTCAGTTAGGGGCCAATTGGGTCCTTAAAAGGAATGAATTGTGCTAGATTGAACAGCCCATTCAGCACTTGAAGTCACGGCCGGCGGTGGAACCGCTTGGGACTCGATCTCCTAAGTGTTCTGGGTGGTGGTATCGCCGGCAGTTATTACCTCCAGTGGTGTTATCGCTTGTCAAGCGGTGGTACTGCCCAGTGTTAGAGAGTTAGGCAGTGGTACCACCTAATAATGGCAGTGGTTCCGCAAGAACCCCGAAATCCGGGGATGTGACACTTTTTGGTTCCAATTCTGAAGCCATTGGGGCTTATAAATACCCCTCTTTTTTACATGAAAGGGTAACAAAGTGCAATCAAAAGTGTGGAAAAATCTTAAGTGTTGGGGTGTTAAAAGTGTTGTAAAAGTGAGAAGAGTCCTCCTCCTCCCTCTCTTAGCTTTGTAATCATCTAAGAAAGAGGAGTGAGGCTTGTAAGGGTTATCTCCTAAACCCGTGAAAAGGAGAAAGAGTTGTAAAGAGATGGTTGGTCTTCGCCTATTGAAGGAGGACCATTAGTGGACGCCGGTGACCTCGACGGAGGAGGAATTAGAAGTGGATGTAGGTCACAATGACCGAACCACTATAAATTCTGATGTGTTATTTCCTTACTATAAATTCTCTTTATTGTATTCAACTTTACTACATTGCAAACTACCCAGCCTTCTCTTCTCTACTTATTCAAAGTAAAACAAACGATTTGAGTCTAAACCGAATTTTATCGTACGAAGGCTTTTGATTCGACATAATTTTTTCGTGTACTAATTCACCCCCCCCTCTTAGTGCCGCTCTTGATCCTAACACCCTCATTTTCTCTTTGCTTTTTCAAATTTTCCCACAAAAAAAATACATTTCGTTTGAGTTCGAGTGCCACAAACTTTACCTTCTTTTGTTCTGATGGTTCATAATAATCGAATATTCTTTCTATTGTATTAAGTCAATCAATAAAGTCATCAACATTGATTTTACCTTCAAACTTCGAAATATCCAATCTTGGGTTGTATTTATTTTGCCACTCATCTTGGACTCTATGCCTTACTCGAAATCTTCCAACTCCTTTGAGTGTGGAGGTGTATCATTATCAGAAACATACTTTTGGGCATTATCTTTATGCTGGTTGTTTCTACTTTGAAGTTCTTCAATGATTTTATTTTTTTCTTATAGATTATATAGTAATCTTTGTAGCTACAGCCTCAAGGACTCAACACCATCTTCATGACTGCTACTTTCACCAATTACATCTTTTCCATTCTGCCTTGTCATGATATCTAACATTCAGCTCTTATACCAAAACTAATACTAGGGTAATGTAGAATAGATTTTGAAAGAAAGCCAATAATGTAGTTGTATTTGCTGGAATAAAATTTTCAGATAGAAAAGGAACGAACTCGTAATAATACTATAATAAAATCAAAAAAATAGCTTACCATCAAATTTAAAATCACAAAGTTCACCACCCCAGGATAAAAAATATTGATATAGAATTGAAAACAAAAGACTACAACTCAAGAAAGAATTCAAGAGATATAGAGTTTAAGAGAGAACTCCAAGAGAGCTTCTGCTAATATCATCAGTTTCTAAAACTCCTTTTTAACCCTAAAACACCAAAATAAGTACTAGTGCATGAAATAACCATTCATTCTTACAAAATTACGAAATTAAATATTTTACAATTGGTAATTGATCTCTTTAATGTATTCCTTTCTTATGAAGAAAAGTAGCTTGAAATAATTTTAACTTTATCTAAGGAATATGCTCATGAGTTGTCATATTTATAGAGAAATCTATGGGCGACATCACATGCGCAGTGAAAGAACATAAAATAAAACCCCAAATTTCTCAAAAAGGTGTTCATCATTGTGCGAAGGTCAGTGCACAAAAACCCACGAAACTTAAATCCATGTGTGAAATAGATGTGATTTATCTAGGGAAATTGTATATCCATTAATCCTTGTAGACCTGTAGGAGAGGATGAAGAAGGTCAAGCATCCTCCTCTCTAGTGGTGATCCACATAGTAGGGCTGCAACGATGCTCCTCAAATCTCCATGCTTGCTTTCTGAGAAGGAGAAGGGGAGAGGAGAATAGGAGGTGACAACTAAGAAGCCCTAGCCTATGGGCCTTTAGTTCCTTCCTATTTATAGAGGCCCCCACTTAACCCTAATGAATCTTGCCCTATTGGGTACTAGATCTCTATCCAATTACCCAAGCCTCTTAGATTTGTGGGTCTCTACCTAATATTATCTTATTAGCTCTTATTGGATCTCATCCATGGGATCCAATAATTCAAGGGTTTATTGGATGTCTAATAAGATAAGGGCTTCGACGGATATCTCATATCCAAACCTCTACTCATTGCAATGCCTACCATATGTGTATGACCCTCTAAGCCCAATATCAAGCTGGTAATGAGCCATACTTGTCAGAACTCCTTCTAACTCAGTGAATTATTATCCCATAATAATTCACTCGACTCATCGATTGCGGATGTATTAGGCCACTACACCTTAGTCCTCAAATGATACAGGAGAATCCAATCATTTAGACCTGTTGAATCTCGTATTTTGATGATGAAACCACTTGATATGTGTTTATGTTTTAATCTGCGTTTTGAGTGACGCAGGATGCTTCGATCAGGATAAGACAATTAAAGCAGGAAGAATCATGTTGGACGAAAGCAATAATTCAAGCGATTGGACGTCGGGCCGGTGGATCGGTCAACGTATCGACA
>LVTN01001514.1:0-30816 GCA_001649415.1 Musa itinerans
GTTCGAGGGTGGGAAGGGAGAAGGGAAGTGGATGGCGCCGTTCGGTATGGGAAGGAGGAAGTGCCCCGGGGAAGGGCTGGCGGCGAGAATGATGGGGCTGGCGCTGGGAACGTTGATCCAGTGCTTCGAGTGGGACAGAGTCGGTGACAAGGAGGTGGACATGGCCGAAGGTTCGGGCCTCACACTGCCCAAAGCTGTGCCTCTTGAAGCGACGTGCCGTCCGCGACAAAGCTTGGCTCATCTCCTCTCGGAGATTTAGGTCAGCTCTGTGTCATCAAAGTCGCAGGATAAATACTAGCTTGGCACTTGATCCCAGGGTTGAATCACAGTTGCTAATGAAGAGAAAGCAGCATGCATGAGACGAGGACCACCCTCCATCGTATCCTTTTGTTTGGTCATCAAAACTTGTTTAAGCTCCGACTGGTTTTGATTTATAACACCCAAGTTTGCAAGTTCCAAGCAGAAGTGTGTCGCTAAAGAAATTTAATTTTGTTATTTGTTTATACTAACAACTTGTTTAATTTTATAATTTGTACATTCAGGTATGTCAAATACGTGAGGATCAATGCGCCATCGAAAGCGCAAGGCTTTATAAGGTACCAAGTCTAGCAATTTGCTTAGATTACAGAAACTATAAAAATAGATTTAACAATAGAAATAATTACTGATACAAGAATTTCAATCGAACATGAGTTTCGTATGTAATGATAAGTAAACATAAAAAAAAATCTGTCTAGCCATCAATAGAACGCTCAATCATCAAAATAATTCATAAATAAATAATAAAACAAAAGAAATCAAGCAGATAACAATCCAGTGGCTTCAATAATCACAAAGGTCCACCACACATCATCAACATCACCCCATGCCAAAACTATTATGAAAGACCATCATCTTCTGCAATTTGACACAATAGCATTCATCTCCTGAATTATCTTTCGTGATAGCCAACATAGAGTCTCCGAGAGGAGACAAAGAGGAGGGTAGAGAGAGAGAGAGAGAGAAGACAAGGCAGCAGCAAGGACATATTGTGGGCATAGCAAAGACAGAAGAGGATAGAAAAGACAACTGGTTATGGAAGGCAAGACAATTATTTAGGTCCCTAAATAATTGAGTCAGTTACTGGGTGGCATTCGAGCCGACAGCCTAGGTAGAGGCTGGGCCGCTGCCCAGCACCCCTCAGTTGAGACGCTCACTTGCCCCTCCGCCTAAGAGGTCCAATGCAGAACTGAAAGTGCCTCGCCTGAGACCCCTTAAGATGCTCAGGCTTCACCTCACTTCAGTACCCAAGTAAGCTCCTCATCGCTCCCTTGACAACACTGGTGAGGAAAGATCTAGTCATATTAGAGTAAGATTATTGAATTTAGAAAAATATACATCTAATTCAGAATATCTCGACATTCACTTTGTATTAACAAAGTTGAAATAATTAGGTTCAAAACACATTTTTGCTCAACCTCGGGGATTATACTTTGGAATTCTCCATGATCTCATGAAATTCTGTGCTGAGTTGCAGCTACTAACTAGCAGTCGCCTCATATGATGAATGAGTTGTAAATTATGTTGAACAGTTAGGTGTCAGAAAACAGCCACTTTGAATTCAGATACTATCTCATGACCAAGATAATGAGCAGTTGTAAAATGAGTGGAAAATATTTAAGCTAGTGTAACTTACTTTAATCTTGGATTATACAGTTTTTCGGAGTATTACCTCAATGAAGTTCCACAAAAAGGCATGCAACTTGTGTTTGAGTAGTGAAAATACTTTTTATCACTTAGTCCGGTGCAAGATAAAGGAAAATTTCAACCCAGATTTTCCTAATTCCTCACTGAAAGCATGAATATCAATTGGCAAATTGTTATGCATATCATCACCATAAAGCAACCTAGATAAATATACCTACCTACCTACTGCTATTTATGATGTGTCTAAAAAGACCAATGTAAAAAGGAGCTGCTAGATAGAAAGCTTGAAAGGATCACACCAACATGAAGACAGTGATGCAAATCCAATGGCAGCTAAAAATCTTCTCCTAAATTTCATTTGAAAGAAAAATTAATAATATTTATGCAGTTTGTAATTAAATCAGATGTGGAAAATTAATAATCATCGGACTCCCACAAAAGATAAAATAATTGGTGAAAAACTTTTTGCTGGATGAACAAATCAGTAATCAAGACAAAGACCATAATAAAAAGAACTTTAATTGGATTTTTAACTCTAAAAATACATACCTGCCATTGTGGTACTTGGCACCTTGTTAAGCATCTTAACCTAAGGTGACCCTGCATTTGTTCTACAAAGATTTCTCTAGAATATGGAACAGTTTGCACAGAAAAAACAGGCAGCCTTTTAGGAGTCCCTGCACATGTGAATCAAAAAAGCCACATTATCATCATAACTAAGCAATTCTTTCCTGATTCCTAGTCTATTAGTAATCCGAGAGTTCTAAAGGCATGCTCAAACCTTCTGACGCTGCACAAAACAAAGCAGTAGGAAAAATTCTCAGCACATATGATGGGTCTTCCTTCCCTCTACCATTTAGAAAAATAAGATGATAGCTGTAAAAATAATCGGAACATAGATTTTTTTTATGGAATAAAAGCAGGCAAGAAAATCAAGATTTCTTCAGAAAATTTATATTTCTCTGATCTTTCAGGATGCCTAAAAGCCACTATCAATGGATGACAAAAATATACTGGAGCTGAATCTGTCCAATATCAGATGCCCTTTTGCAATTGTTGCCAGCTTCATCATGATAAGTAGTGGATCATAGATATCAGATTATTATAAAGTTGACAAAGAGATGAAGATTTGTCCTTCCAAAATGTAAACCAACCATGATATAAGTATCTCAATAATAGTGATTGATCTCTCTTTTTCATAGTAATTCATGTCTTTGATGTACCCCCTGGCATAATTCTGCTGATAAATAAAGTAGCTTCTTTCTGAAGGTCCAAAGTGGAATCCAACTACATGAGTTTCTGCCACCAGCGAGTAATGCTAAAAATATAAGGTACCACAAAATTCGTAATGCTCCACCTGCTCCTTTTTGCATGTTCAAGGTCTAATGTTCTATATGCCAGAGCCAGAAAATATATAGCAGGATGTAGTCTCCTGCAGATGATATATTTCAAGAAGAATAAGACCATAGTTTGTGATAAGGTTCTAGATAACCTTCATTTATCAAAAAAATATGGCATGTAAAAAAATTTCAGAGGGAATTCAACCAGAAGGCCTTAATTATAGATATAATTAAAAAAATTCTTTTGCGTGCAATAAACAAAAGAACTATTAGCCCTATTCGTAATCAAAGGATCATAATAGAATAACAAGTTTTTTCTTTTTCATTTGGTTGTCAGATACATATGAATTAATATATATGCATTACGTTCATGTATGGCATACATTTGCAGATCACACATTCAAACACATGTACATATGCATTGAGCGAGAATGAAGCAAGGAGAATACGAGGAGCAAAGGGGAAGGGAGGAGTTTTTGTTGAGCAAGATATTTCAAACGATGGAAAATGACACAACCACTTGAAGACAAGCAATAGAGTTGAAAACACTAACATGATCTAAATTTCTTGTTGGCGATTGGTGATGTTGAAAACACTAACATCACCAATTGATGCCGATTGGTAACTACCACTGAATTTCGATTGTATCAAGCGATACATGACCAGTACAACTCATGTTTCTTGTGTACCAATTGAAACGGGCTGGTCAACCTCTTGGCTAGCTTTTGGACCAGTATGTACTGCCTGTTTCATACCAAATGGGGCGATAAGCCAGTCCATGGGTAAAACAACAAGCATCATGGTAGGGCGTTTCATAATCCATGCCTTGGTTCCTAAAGTGTTCACATATATTTAGTAGAAGGTGAGAATCTTACAATTAGAAGTTCCATTAAAGAATTTGTATATGGAAGTAACTCGAGATAACATAAAGCCACATAATTTATGCTTTTCCTAAGAATTAACACAAACACCATAAGTTCCTCTAAATATTAAAATCAAGGCACTCAAAAACTTGAAGAGGCCTAAGTTAACAAAAAATATATATGGTGATACCCATTGAAAGATGACTAACGTAATTGGAATTGGAAAATAAGGAAAGCTGATGTGTTACTATAAACTTCGGCAACAATGACTTTGCAAGAAATTAGGTGGTGGTTGCCCGCAGGACACTTCACCCAATAGTTGAGAGTGTTGGCCGTTTTCAATTATTATACTGAAGTTTGATACTTTTTATATTATACTGAGGTCACATTGATAAGAATACATGTTACATTAAGTGTTAAACTAGGAAACAAACAACGAAGAATTGTCTGCTTCCATCAAATGTGACAGCTTGAACACTACAGCCAGTAATCATTTATCTTCCAATAGCAAAATTGCAGATGCCAATATGTAATAAAGTGCATTCGATATGTGTAAGAAATGACATAAGATGAGTTCTTGATATGACAAAAGCAGCATGAAGCACAACTTTTGTATCATGTTGTACAAGATGAACAAAAAGATGATATTAAGCACTTAAGTTGCTGCTCCACAATTTAGAACAAAAATGAGTAGATACAAATATAAGATAGAAGCATGTAATTGCAGCTCAAAATCTTACTTTTCAGACTGTTCAATCATACCATCCCACTGTCTTTGAGATGGGACAGTCTTTCCTTTCTTGTCCCGCCCAAATGTTTCAATATACCAGCCACCAACGTCATGCAGACTGCAACGAGGTTCAAACAGCCAATATCTGCAACGCAAACATGTGTAAGATCTGAAACTAGGAGATCATGGACACAGAAGTACAAAAAATCTATATGATACAATCATTAAAAGTAATAATACACTTAGGATTGATAATAAATTGGGATTCAGGTTACATTGGCATATATTCAATTTAGACAAACAAGTTTTTTCTTTTCATTTCGAGTCATTTTACTCCTTTAGATAGAATAACTTTAATATTTTAGATAGAATATTTTTGATATACATGCAACATCTCCCATGTTTTAACTTTAGTTTTCTAGATTGCCCAAGGAAAAGAAAATGTATACAATTAAGAAAAAAGATGGAAGAAATAAAAATTTCGTTTGGTTGAAAAATATAAATCTTGATTGAACATTTCACCTCTACAAGGAAGTTTCTACATAATAGAAATGTGAAATCTATCAATCAGATATCTTTTTGAAAAAAGGGAAAAAATTAGTCAAGACAAAATTAAAAATTTATCTTCCTGAATGAAAGAGTATTAATTTGAATTAATGAGACTAATTATATATTACTCCCTGTAATTAGTTATCTGTAGTATCTCGGTCCCTACACTTTTAAAAGTTACATTAAGATCCTTATACTTATGAAAGTGAAACATTGAGATTCATATACAAGGTTAAAAAGATAATTTCACATGGTTAAAAATTAAGAAAGAGAGAGGTTTTGTTGAAGCATGAGGTTAAATATTTCACTTTCGTGAGTATAATATCTCAATGTAACTTTTGAAAGTATAAAGACCAAGATGCTAAAGGTAGCTATCACAGGGGATAATATATAACTAACCAGAATTAATGTGATTGTGTTTTTCTTGATTTCTCTTTCTTTTTTTTTTTCTTGTACTTGGGGGTCCAAAACAAGAGGCAGGGGATTGAAATTGAGATATCAGTTAATGAATATGAGGTTTTATCCCACAATATAACATTGTGGATAGTGTGAAGCCACAACTCTATCCCCGAAGTGAGTTCAAAGGACTAGAGGAGTCCAAGAAATTATCTATTTATTATCTTCTTCTTCTCTCTTTTCCAATATTCTAGTACCTAAATTCCACATTACAAATCCCTTACACGTAAACTCTCTAATGTCCAAAACTTCCCATTGACCATACACAATCTATCAAACCCTAATTGTTTGAGAACTTAAAATTGTTGGAGCTTCATAACATTGAGATTAGCATATCAACCTCAAACAAAGTCAAGCTGGTCACGCACTACGATATGTCTTTCTCCCTCCTCAAAATGCTGTGTTTGAATTTGTACTTCTTGTTCTTTCATTGTTTGAACTGAAATTTCTGCAAAACGAGCATGTTTCATCGAATTGTCCCCCCTCTAATATGTCCTTAATTTTTTAATTTTCACCAACTCTCTTCACAAATACTGAAGCCTTCAGGTTGTCCTTCTCGCATGATTTTACTAGGTTCAAGTTCCAAATTGGATTCGACTCAACCTAGCACATAACTCAGTCTACACACAGAACTAATCAACTAGTTTTGTTACAGTCAAAATTTATACCTCAAGAATTTTAATGCCCATAAGCACTATATAACAAACAACAATAGAAAAATATACCCACATTATTTTCTACCGAACTCTAATAGTAACTATGCATTTAGGGATAGTTAATCATAGTAGATAAATCGCTTGGGGGTTTCTTTATATTTTTGTGGATCTACTAGAAGTTTGTAATCATCACTGGACTCTGGAACCCATATCTCACAGAGATATAGCTAAGGGGCCATAATGCTGATATTCTTCTATGGAAAGAAAGTCACAGGGAGTTAAAGAGCATGAAGTGGAATATGGGGATTCAAAGCTAAAAGAAACACTCAAGGAAAAAAAAGAATAACTCAAAAGCTAACCAGCCAATGGAAATACACAATATTTTCATTTATAAAATTATAATTATAACTCTCCATCTCAACATAACCACTAATTCAATAAATGAAGACTACAAGATCTTTCCTTTATAAGACTCAATAAGATGAAAAAATATTACATAACTTTTTTCCTAACAGAGAAGAATCACATCTTTCCTTATTTAACCCAATCTAATTATTCAATAGATACTGTAACTTTCTTTTAAATCCAATGTTATTCAATCAATACTACAGTACAAAGACTTAAATTTTGGTGCATACTAGTTTCAATAACCTACCGATGTGATACCCATGTAATATGTTGTACTAAAAACCAAGGATTTAAAACTTAGACCGACACCAGTTTTTTTGACCTGCCAATCGATATGTGGTACCTATTTATGGAAGACATGCCAATCTATGCCATTTGATATCATTAAATAAAATAATAAAAATGAATCTTCTTGTACTAGTATCAAGCTATATGTTTCAATATTGGTACTTGATAAGACCAATTAAATATAGGTCCATACTGTCTGATACAATCCAGATTGGAACTTCTGCTACAGTCCAAATATGACGCAAATTAGAAAACAAATATGGGATGCTTGATTGTCCATGAATGAGTTGCCTACAAAAACCTTTTGCAATAAATAATCAACTTGCAAGCCTGCAAGTACATGTACATACAACTAAACCCTAAGTGCTGAAATGAACTCACAATTTGAAATATTGCATGTTGCATTTGCAGGATGTATTGTAAATCAAAATTAGGTTTGAATACCCTTCTGCCCTCTCATGTGTTGCCTCTTGACAACTTGTCTCCCTCTCTTCCTCTACCTTAGTCCACAAAGCACCCGCTTCTTTTCTTGGACCCTCCTAGAACAGTCATATTCCTACTTCAGTTGCAGCTTCAATTAATAATTATACATATAAGCTAAGAAAGATCTGCACCTACGACTGCTACTTGCAACATTTGTTTTTGCCTCCAACACAGTTACACAACCTACAGGTAGTTCTAGTTATAAGAACCAAACACCCCTTAACGTTTTAAAGCCATAATATCCACCCATTTTTGGAAAAGAATCACTACTTATTCCATCTGAAAAACAAGACTCAATATAACAGATAAAAACCAAAATCTATAATGCAATTATAACACACTGATGTGCTTGAATGATATCATCAAAGTAAGCTATTTCAATAGGATTCCAAAACCCAATAAAAGCAAGCCTGACCAGACCTAGACCAATTGCCAATTCATATCTAACCCAAATGCATTCCAAAACATATACAAAAAGGACCCAACCCCTAACAAAAATAACATGATCAATAAAAAGTTGTGCTTAGTTAAAGTTGGCCCTAAAGAAACTTATAAAATAAAGGACAATAATACTCAGGATAAACAAATAATAGAAGCCTACACTTGATTTTTAAAAGACTTAAATAAATACTAATTTGACTTGAACTAGACTTTAACTCAAACTTCGACTGCATCAAAGTGGTATTTAAAGGAGACTAAATAAGGAACCTAAAAAATACTTGGGAGCCAGAAAGGTTTTCTTTTTAAGCAATACAGCCATTCACCAGGTAAGCTAACAACTAGAATGGAATAATTAAGCCAACTATAAGTTCTTTATGCTGATAATGAATAAAAAAACTGGATCAATGTTTATTGTCAAGTAGTTCAGACTGCCCAGGTTTTTCAGAATAGAAGACATCCTCTAATGCAATGTCTGGTTAATGAGTGAGTAGAGGTCATCACAACATTTACAAATTCCTATATATTAGGAAAAAAGTAATAGTAAAGTTGGCATTTGGCATCACTAATATTTTTTTTTCTAGAACTAAGAAATACATGAATAAACATAATTGGAAAATAATTCCGTTCCCTATTTTTGAAAAACAGTTGCAAGACTTCCAAATATTTTGAGTAATATGCTCCTACATCTAAATTTCTAAACTTGAGATGCAACTGCCACCTTAATATTAAGAACGCACTGTTCCCTAAGATTAAATATGCTTTGTTGGTTTCTTAAATGCCTGCTCTATTAGGATATAATAACAAAAATTATTTAGAGTGGATATACAACAACCATACTGGGGGAGCAGCAAAATTGTTCAAATTTTTTTGTAACTGAACAATCTTCGATCAATAATCTATTTCATAAAATCAATTGATACATAGGAAGTTTTGAGCATACAAAACATTTTTTTACATTTCTCCTACAAGTTTTAAGAGATGATCACGAAATGAAATTTCTGAAAATTAAAAACATAAAGAAAATAAAATACCATTTATGTTTCTTAGAAGTATTTTTAAGTTGTTATTAACAGCTGCATTTTTTTAATTCCCTAGTCCTCACCTCTCTTTTGTCCTCATGCACTCTCTTGCCTGTCCCGCTCTCTCCCTCTCCTCTCCTTCACTGTTGCTGCCTCATTTTCCATGTTGTGTCGCTGACATTGCTCCCCATGCACCTCCACATCATTGCTATCTCCTCCTCCCTGCCATCTAGGTCATTGTTTCCTCCTGCCAGTATGTCTCATCTTCTTCCCCTTCTCCTACCTCCTCTTCCTCTGCCAGTCTTCCTTTCCTCGTCCACCACTGTCAATCATCCTCTTCTCCCTCTCTTTGGTCCGGTGGTACCCACACGTCGAGTATTGGTACTTTGGCCCATACAGTACCATACTGGTCCAGCCACCAACCAATATCAACACAAGACTGAGATTTTCAACTCAATTTGGAGCTTTCATGAACCTAATGAGAAAGAGAAGCTAGCAATAAATACAGTAAATTTTACCAACAAGAAAGCCATATTATATCTTAAATATTATCTTCAGCTGTATGATAATAATTGAGGTTATCCTTTTCGTGTTTATCTGAAACTTTAAAATAAGTATTCCAACAATCCTCTTTTAAAATTAGGAACAATTCAATAAAGTCATGACAGGTATGTGAATGGATATTCAGGCAGGTAGGGGCAGCAACAGACTCACTCATGAAGCTGCCTTTAGAGGAATATTCCACAGAATAAAGCTTTCTATCCATTATCCATCTTGACCAGCAACACAGGTCAGCCAGTTAAATAACTATGCCAACAATACATACAACACAACTATAAAGAAAGAAACTAAAATGAGATTAACCATAAGAGTTGTTTCCCATAGGTTAAACAATGCATAAAGGCTATCAACAAAACCTTGACAAATCATGTAACACCTGGTATAAAGAAAACATTCCTAGTCTATGCTTCTGTTCAATCTGAACAATTTGAGCACGATAATTATATAACTTCAATATCCAGGAAACCAGCAGGCAGGCTATCAGCAAGACTACAGTTTAGTTTACGTAGAACTTAGTAACCAATGTCCAAACAAGAAAAAACACCATTTTCGTGCTGCAGTCCAAGGTTTTCACCAAAAGGTCATCAAATGACTCCTTGAGAAACAGCTATTCAACAAACAAGTTTAATCCTTAAGCATGTACTATTAATTGTTAGGTTTTGTTTTTGCACATCTTTGTATCCTTTTACCACAGTGCTGTACAAACTATGTTTGAAAGTTCCTCAAAGTAATGAGAATGTTGTGTCATAATATTTGAAAACAATTGATGCACTTGGTACAAGATCTCATGAATTTTGGGTAAGAAGAGGACAAAATGAAAGGGATAAAACTTACTTGCTAGGTGGTAAGCGAGCTCTACTACATCGGCACTCACAAGCTGAAGCTTCACCATGTACTTGGTACCAGTGCATGTGTTTAACCTAGCAGTGAAAATGTAACTTCAATGTATGGAAGTACAAAGAGAAAACAATTGGATAAATGAAGACAGGACATGAACAAGAACTAATTTGTTCCTGGAAACTATAGAAAATCCAGATTGTGAATTTAGCTCCTTATCTTACCAGGTGAAACACAATTTATTCTACTCTATGTTTGTGCTTTAATTTTATTTCTTATACGTATTTTCAAAGTCTATCTTCCTATATGACTTCAATAGGTGTGGAATAACAAAGTAATGAGAAGGCAGGCTTCACCTACAATATTTTTCTGGAAACAATGGTTAGCAGGAGATAGTAGGAAGTTTAGGGTGAAGGCAGAATAAATGCACAAAAACAATATTTTTCTGGAAACAATGGCTGAACATCCGATTACAGAACCCCAAAACAATGAAACAAAACGGAAACCAATTTTAAATCAAGTATAGTTAAATCCAAAAAAAAGAAAATAGGCACTGTACAAATCAACAGAAGTACATTAGTTATAATCTATAAAGCATAAACACTTAAAATGCTTGCAATATCCATGTCATGTCCATGTTAGACAGCAATGCTATGTGTCTTGTAATCCAAACATATCAGGGCCCACGAATCATCTAAATTTATTTATATTAATATATAGTATATAAGTTAGACACTAAAATCATCAACATAAGGCTTCACTTTTACTCGTTAGCATTGTATATACATATACAGTGAACATATTGCACCAGACTGCCACTAATACATGTTTTGAGGGGGACAATGTAAGCAATCTTACCCCAACAAGTAGAGAAATTATTTTCAGAATTCGAACCCTAGTCACCCTGATTGTAGATGAGCAACCACACTGTTGTAACAAGAGTTAGCCTCATGTATGTGTGTGTATCTGGGTGTGTTCTAAATACTTCTATGCAAGGTTCGCAATTTCGTACCATACCGGAGTATCGAGCTTAACTAGGTATGGTATGGTACGATACGAGTATACCGAGCAGTACATTCTGATGTACCACTCGGTATATATATATATATATATAAGTGAAAAAAAGGCGACGTGGGGAGAAAAGAAACTGAGGTTTCCTTCTCCCCACGCAAAAAAGAGCAATGAGGCAACATCGCCTTGTTTCTTCTGCCTACGTGGGGAGAAGAAACGTCACCTCGACGACGCTCGGTTTCCTTCTCCCCATGCAAAAAAGGGCGACGTCGCCTCGTTTCTTCTGCCCACGTGGGGAGAAGAAACATTGCCTCGACGACACTCGGTTTCTTCTCCCCGCGACGATGAGAAGTCGTCAGCGACGTCAAGGCCTCGTAGCCTCAGACGAGGAGGCGGCGACATCTCATCTGCGGTGTTAGCGAGGGAGGGTGACGATGGATCGGGATCATCAAGGGAGAGCGACGTCGGATCTCCAGGTTCTCCCTTTTCTTCTCCCTCCTTTTCTCCTTCTTTCTTTTCCCTCGACTAATACCACCCGGTAGCAGGCGGCAATGGTTGAAATCGACCGTCATTGACCGATTTCGGGTGGTAACAGGGCGGAAACAGCCCCAATCGACGGTACTGCCTGGTAGCGGGCGATCCGTGTACCGATCTGCTGGCGGACCGGTATGTATATGACATATGTATCTCAATCCACTGCCATCGTTAAAGACATATATCAAAGAGTGCATATTGTATATGACATATGTATACTGCTTAATTACTTTATATGATTAATAACTATTCTCGAATAAATATATAAAACCTATTTTCATGAATCATAATTGTTTTTGTTGCTATTTTTATACTTTTTTATATTTAAATTTCATGCCTTTTTTAGAAAGATACTTCATAAGATATAAAGGTATAAGTAATATTCTTACATACAATCTTTATAAGTTATTTTTAACAGTTTGCTATCTTAATATTCTTTAAAATTTTATTTTTATTCATTATGCCAAACATATCTGATCTGATTTGACTAATTTGCCAATCCTGGTCGTATTGTCCCTAGCCGATATTGCATTGAATAATATTTATATTTATATGCTCATAAAATTTGACTTAAGCATATTGTCATCATATATTGGGCTTGTATTCATATCCATCTTATACAAACATAAGTACAAAATTTTGTATCTAGATCAAGGTTGTATTAGTGAATTATAGAAAAATGCATATGTTATTTTTCCACTATTTAATCTATATCCAATCTGTTTTCACCCAGTGGAATTTATAAAAAAAGTAATATATGATAAATATCTACATATTAATTGCAATGTCCATGTCACATTGTATCTTAGATCCATAAGGTTTGTCATGTAGACATGTCTCTATCCTATCATGTTTGCATCCATGTTTACAGAATATAAATTAAGGAAGATGATGCTACATTAAGAAAGTCAAAGTAAATCAGATCTGTATAAGATACTAATAAAAAAGTGAAGGCCATAAATTAATCCAATAAGAAATTAAAAACCTTGAAAAAAAGAGACCAAGAAGAATTAGCTAATATATGTAATAGGAAAACAAACATACAAACCAGCAATGTTCTATGCTTCATAATCACATGGGTTTTAACACCAGCTCTGTCATAAACAAAGCAAGATCCTTCTTCAGCACTTGTCCCTAGCCCTGTTATGGTTCCCAGTGGAGTTCTTGAACCAGGTGTAACTGAATTTTGGGCCCCATCTGTGGTAAGAAAAACATGTATATGGTCTTCCAAATCATCCATTGGCAAGCCAAGACATTTGCACCTAGGACTCCTGGTTGCCATTGCAACTACTCTCCCAAGAATACGGAGTTCAAGATCTTTGTAAGACTCTGATTCAAAATTAGTGTCTTGTCCCATTTCCTTCTCACAAACATCTACAATCCTTGGATGAACACAGTTCCCTTTCACCATAGGCTGCCAAACATGTTCAGGAACTCCATGAACGTTGAAATCAAAAGTAGTTAACTTTTCATGGCACATATGAGATAGCTCAGGAGTGCTGTCCACCAAATTAACAATCCCAAACAGATCACGTCCTGAAACTAGGTGCAATACCTCTGAAGTTTCATATGCAGACCTCTCTTCAGCTTCAAAAGAGTCAGGAAGAAGATCCATAGACTCAATGACTGGCCCATAATATGCCATGCGGATTGCCGAGTAAAGCTCATTCTCAAGTTTGTCAAAATAACCAGAGCCCATCGCAACTCTCCTCTCCATAACAATATCATCGACAGAAAGTCTATACCATTTTAGCCATTCAACTACATCACTTTGCTTTGACATGATTAGAGATGAGTTGTGAGTGTAGATAGTTGTACCAAGTCCACACTGCTTCCGCAATATTGCCCTCTGAGAAAGCAAATAGCTATCGTAGTGGGCTCTTTTATTATAATCAGAAAGAATCTGCAACAACATGTCGATGGATAGGAGTCACATCTTACAAATTCCAGCAAACAAGTTCAGAAACCTTCTTGCAAACAAGTATCAATTAGTTGAATAGTTGCGATCAAATTCTTTAAATCGTAAGGTTTGCATACGGATGATTAAATAGATTTTAGATATGATAGATAGCAACAAATCATTGTGTCAATCTTTCCTTCCTGTTCAGATGTATCATCAAAACTCAATTACGCGTCACTTTAGTGGACTTCGGGTAATGAATATATATACACATAGGGATACTCTTAAGGGGCAATTCAACATCAAATCATCTCGAAGTGCTTGATCTCCCCATTACTTTCTCCTTATTACTATAATACGAAAGATCATATGACCTAAAATTCCTTTATCTCATTAATGCTAGATTATCCGAACAAACAACGCCGAACTCGTCGAATTAAATGACAACAAGATAGTAGAAGTGAAGATCAAGGACACGACAAAAGGGAATTACTTCATAAGCGGCGAGGATCTGGAGGAAGCGCTGGGATGCGGTGGCGTCGTCTGCCGAGACCGACGAAACGACGTCAGGGTGGGTCTCCTTGGCAAGCTTGCGGAACGAGGCCTTGATCTCCACGAAGGAGCTGGACTCCGAGACCCCAAGCACCTCGTACGCGCTTTTGCCACCGGAGGACTCGCCGGAGCCGCCCAGGTCAGCGGTGCACTGGAGCCTGATTTGGCCGACGCAACCGCCGCCGGTGATGGAGGCGATCGCTTCAGGATGGATAGGGCGAAGCCGGCGAAGATATCTCGCTCGGAACGCCATGGATCCCCAAGAGGAACTCTTGACGTAAAGAAAGAGAAGAGGTGTGTGAGAGATGGATTTTGTCTTTTGTACCCTGTTATTTCAAGGCTGCAATTGAACAGCTGGTAGTGATAAGCGACTCCGTGGCACCAGAGCTTTGAGACTCGTCGCAGAAGATGAATGGGCAACAGATTGATACAGGCCACGATTCCATTTCTCGATCCAACGAAGGTGACCACATACGTGTTACCAAATTAATGATTGTTGTAGCATTGAATGATTTTGTTGGAGAATCGATATCCTTTAATCAAGTTTCAATTTGATTTTAGATCAAAATTAGATAACATTTTCTCAATTGCAATTGGGTCGAGCTCAAATAGTATTAATTATGTATATATCTTATATGAAGCTAATTATAAATTATCTGGACTATCATGATTTTTATATTTTAAAAAATTATATTAAAATTCTTATGATAAAATAATTTATTTATTTTATATAATACATTGGCTATATTTATGAAAAATATAATATTTATGAAAGATATAATACATAATATCACTGAGTTACTCTTTGTGTGAATTATAAAATGATCATTTGATAGAAGAAAGAGGAGAGCATAGGCCCACCTCATCATTGTTGGTGGGGAGTCATTTTAGTTAAGCTAGCTCCGATGGATGATTCTCATCGACACCCATCTTATTTGATAAAAAAATAATAGTTCATTGTTGCCTCTCAAGTTACAACACCCAATGTCTCGGTAGAAGTTGCATTCATCGACAATAGCAATGATTCTTGGACCCATATAAATGGAGCTATCCAAACCAGAGCTAACAATCGGAACGTTAAGGAAGGAGAGTTAGTTTTGAAGGTAAAATTCATTGATGAGTATATCATCTACTATTGCACCACCATTAAAGAATAGAGAGAGGCTAGGGCTAACAAGATTGAGGAACTTGTTGTCGGAATCATGAAGTTTGTTGGAAGAAAACTAATATCAATATCATAATAATTTGTCAATTAAGATTTGCATATCAATACATGAATTATTGATATACCTATAAGCAATGGGGAACATTAATCAAAATTAATGAAAAATTGAATAAAGAACAAGTCAAAAGCTTTATCAGTGTATTAATGGAAGGTGACGCTAAACAGCAAATAAAGAAGAATGATATCGAGTTAAAGAAGATGACTAAAACAAATTACAAAAATATGTGGGACTTCTCTTATCAACTTAAAGAGACTAATAAAGGAATTAAATAGAAAAAAAAAATAAATGATCACCAATTCCTGGATGAGCTTCATGGCTTTGATGAGCTCTTCAGCCCCAACAACCCTAGTCTAGATCAAAATTAGATAACATTTTCTCAATTGCAATTGGGTCGAGCTCAAATAGTATTAATTATGTATATATCTTATATGAAGCTAATTACAAATTATCTGGACTATCATGATTTTTATATTTTTAAAAATGATATTAAAATTATATTAAGATTGTTATGAAAATAAAATAATTAACTTATTTTATATAACACATTAGTTATAATATTTACGAAAGATACAATACAAAATATCACGTTCTGAATTACTCATTGTGTAAATTATAACATGATCATTTGAGCATGATAGAAGAAAGAGTAGAGCGGAGGCCTATTCGTCGTTGTGGGTAGAGTCATTTTAGTTAGACTAGCTCCGATGGTGATTTCCATTGACACTCATCTCATCTCAATAGAAGATATGTTCGTTGATGATAGCAACGATTTTTGGACTCTTATAAAGGGAGCTATCTAAACCTGAGTTAACAATCGGGTCGTTAAGAAAAGGAGAGTTAGTTTTGAAGGTAAAATTTATTGATGAGTAAATATCGAACGTTGCACCATCATTAAAGAATGGAGAGAGGCTAGGGCTACTAAGGTTGAGGAGCACGTGAGACTCATGAAGTTTGTCTGACGAAAGAAAACTAATATCAATGTTATAATAATTTATTGATTAAGATTTACATATCAATACATAAATTACTGATATACCGAATGAATGAACAATAAGTCAAAAAGCTTTGTTAGTATACTAATGGAAGATGACGCTAAGCAGCAAATGAAGAAGAATACTGTCGAGTTAAAGGAGATGACTAAGACAAGTTACAAGAATACGTGGGACTTCTCTTATCAACTTAAAGAGACTAATGGAGGAATTAAATAGAAAAAAAAAATAAATGATCACCAATTCCTGGATGAGCTTCATGGCTTTGATGAGCTCTTCAGCCCCAACAACCCTAGTCACTCTTCATTCTTTAATAATGGTGTAACAATCGGTGATCCACTCATCGATGAGTTCATCTCTAAGACCAACTCTTCTTTCCAAATAACCTAATTATCAGCTTTAGCCCGAACAACTCCCTTCGTATATGCCCAAGAGCCATTATCATCGTGCAATAGACGTGACTTTTATCTAGATATCAAGTGTCATAACTTAAACAATAATGATGATGGATTGCTATTTTATTACCGAATCAAATAGGTAAAAATGGAAAGCACTATCATCTTAGCATAGTCCACTCTCTCCTTTTTTTTTTCTTTTTTTTTACCATTTTTAAATGATTATTTTATCATTTACAAGATGAGTAATTTAGCATGTGATGTCCTGTGCTGCGTCATTTTCATAATTATAAGGATCCTATTATAGATTTTTAAAATAACGATCGAGGAATTAAACAGAAAAAAAAGAATAAATGATCACAAATGTACGATGCTCTCAATCAATCCTTGGATGAGCTCTATGGCTTCGATGAGCTCCTTAACCCGACAACCCTAGTCGTTCTTCATTCTTTAATGGTGGTGCAACAATTGGTGATCTGCTCATCGATGAGTTCTATCTCTAAGACCAACTCTCCTTTCTCAACAACCTAATTATCGGTTTTGACCCGAACAACTCCCTTCATATGTGCCTAAGAGCCATTGTCATCGTGCAATAGACGTGACTTTTACCTATACATCAAATGTCATAGCTCAAATAACAACGATGATGGATTGCTATTTTCTTACCGAATCGATGTGTATCAATGGAAACCACTATCATCTTGGCATAGGCCACTCTCCTTTTTTTTTTCTACCATAGATAAAATAAGATAAATTATTTTATTTTTATAATTATGAGGATCCTATTATAGATTTTTAAAATAACGATAGTAAAAGGATCAAAGTAAGTTGGGGTAATATGTTATTACCCGTGTAATTTTCAAACTAATAGTGGATTAGGATTTTTTCCGGTATTCAGATCTATCAAATCCACTTAAACTGAGTTGGGTACCTTTTTCTTAAATTGGATTAGGGTAGAAAAATTGACCCCTGAGACAGGTCGGAGGTTCGGATTTGTCGTCAGATTGGGATTTTAATTGGATTTAAGTGTAATAAATAAGCTTAGGATGCCATGTAGGTGAATCATGTGACGCATCGACATGACAAGTCATCCTTCATACTAAGGCGCTACATTGGAGATGCCATGTAGGTTATTTTTTAGATCAACGGATTAGTAGTTTCTCGGATGTCACATCAATAATGTCAATCTTAAAGCACGCAAGGTACTTGTGCCAATAGAAACAATCTCTTTTTTATTAGCACCGACGGACTTCGGATTAGTGAACTATCAGTCAATAGGTCTTCGAAAGTATTTGACTACGTATATGTAAATCAATTATAATATATGTATTTGTAATTAGATTTTTTAAATAACATTTGGTTAGTCATTTCTTTTCTTATTCGTTCGGGTGTGGACTGTTGTCCCTTCTATCGTATTTATTGTACATACAAGCATTCAAATAAATATACACACTTACTGCATGTGATATTTTTTTATTATTTATGAATATTTTTTAATTGCAAGCAAAAGCAGAAACCGGAGTCCTATAAATAACTTCGAATTTTTTACTTTAGAAATAAATAAAATAAGCCGGAAAAAACCCAAGTCAAATTACCAGTCCGCGAATGTCGCCCAGAACGGTCCTATTTCGGGGTGGGCCCACTGCTAGTTTGGACCCACCAACTGCAGCCTAGCTTGCCATCGCGTTTCCTGTCTTCGCCCGTCGACGACACCAACAGCAATAACAGCATGAGGATGACAACGACAGCGACGCTGCGCGGTAATCGCAACAAACGACGCCAACCCCTCGCCGACTCCATCTCGAAGATCAATCGATAAAACGCATCTCTTCCCTTCCCTTCCCTTCGCTCCTCAATTCCGGGGTTCCATACAGGATCAGTGTCTCGATTTGCCCCTTCTCTTCTGTTGCCTTTGAGGAAATCCGATGACGACGTGCTTCGATCGCTGGGAGAAAGATCCCTTCTTCTCCTCCGCCGAGGAAGTTCAGGAATCTGCCGATAGGTATTTCAACTCTGGTTGGCTATTCATTTTATCCCCCTTCTGATTTCCCCTCTACTAATTGTCCTCTTTTTAGATTGGAATCTGTCTATAGAAGATGGATCCACGAAAGCAAGGACGCCCCGGTTTCGAACCGATCCGGCGGTGCCGAAGATTCATCTAAGGAGCTCCTCAGTGAGCTCCGGACTGCACTTGGCACCGCAAAATGGCAGGTAAGGTCCGAGTTTTATCCTTTTATGGTATAAAGATCGGATCTTGTATGTGTTGTCTGTGAAAGTTGTGCGACCACTTTTGAGATTGCGGTGCCATTGCCGGAAATTTTGCAGCTTGAGGAATTCGCGAAGTCAGTAAGGTCGAATGACAAGGCGTGTTCGGCTGGAGATGGTACAAGAGCTCGGCATGACCAGTTTGTCTCAGCAATTGAGAACAAAATATCTGAGGTGGAGATTTTGCTGTTGCAATGTAATCGGAACGATAGGGAGACCAAATTGACGTGGGTTCAATTGGATGAAGGAGAACGGGATGAGCTGGCCCTCTTCCTCTCGCTTCCTTCCTTCCCAAAGCAAGAGAATTTGGTGGCAGTTCCTGCAGAGATCCAGTCAAACATGAATGTTGAGGGTGAACACCGAAAATGTATTCACAATTTAGATGAAATCAGCCGAATGGGAGGAAATGAGAAGGTGCAAGGACATCGGAGGATTGTGAGTGCTAGTGGTGATATTGGATCATGGAAAATTTCACTTTCTCCTGAGGATGGTCCTTGTAGATCTTCTGAAGAGAGTATTGTTTTACCCCCTCACAAAGTACCCAGCTTGTCCTGTCTGATGAAGGCTATAGAATCAACATCAAATGTTAAGTTGTCAAAAAATGGTTTTAGGAAATGGAAGGGCAACGATCATCATCAACCAGAAGAGTTGATTCCATTAAGGAATAACTCTCAGGTGAGAAATAAATTTTCATCTTTAGTTTCTCAGGCTTTTGATAACATATTTTGAAAATTTCATCATCATCCCATGATTACTTAACTACTTCTGTTATCATGATATTTTTATTGCAATTTTAGGACACCAATGTTTGCTATGAAAAAAGCAAGAGCTGGCTCAATTGTTCTGGTGCTGAGGATTACAATAAGCAGCTTTATGGATGGTTGGGTGCTTTTCATAGACAGCTCCAAAGGTCTCAATACCATATCCAATATGGTCGGCTGACCCAAATATTTGTGTCTGCAATTTTCGTTATTTTGTTACTAGGTGAGTTAGTTATCCTTGCATTTTAATAATTGATTCAGATCAAAGTCCTTGAGAGGAAAAATCTTTTGCCACTTCTGGCTTCCTTTCAAAAAATTAGTCTGTTTTCAACCAAGAAGCAAAGATCTGATATCTTGGCTGTGATTAATTATTTAAATGTCAATCATATTATGGGCTTTTTGCTAGCATGTTTAGATTTTATCTATTTTATTTTTTGGTTGAAATGGATCGGGTCACTGAATGTTTTTTGTAGTCCTAGTTTTTGGGGTTGCCTTTGTCGTTGTGGGTAGATTTTTTTTTAATTTGCAATGGTATCCTTAAGTTCTCTCCAAAATTATTAATGTGTCTACCATATCCATGGGTTTCATAGTCCTGGAGTTTAAACATTGAACTTATTAGTCAACATGAAATATTTAGGTTGTTTAGAATTAAGATGTGGATGAGCAATGGTAGGACAAGGTAGGCCTACGCTGTTCAGTGTGTTCTCTGGATTTGGAATCATTATGTGAAACTGAAATATATTGAAAAATTGAATCCTTATTTCAAAAAGTTATCTTTCATAAATTCTATTCTAATGTCCCAAAATTTTTCCTTGGATTCTGCTTCTTGTGTTTATGGTATTATTCCTCAAACTCAACTTCACTTATTAAGAAACTCTATGCTCAGTAGATAGTGATCTTTATCTCAATTATAAAATTGGAGATTTGCCTAGGTTATCTAAAGTGTAACTGAAGGCTTTCTAGGTCCTTTATTATAGGTTTAGTGTAGTGCTTAATTATGAATTGTGGACATGGAATGGTATAAACTTTGAATAGTAAATTACAAACTTCACAACAATGTTTTCGTTGAATGGTTCAAGTGGTTTTTCGTTCTGTAGCAAGTTGTTTTTGTTCAAATGAACTCTCGAAAAAAGATGAATCATAGGAATATCTTACTTGCTCAAGTGGAGCTGGTTAATGATCAACTCAACTTCACATATTAAGAAATTCTATGCGTGGTAGATAGAATTGGAGTTTTCCCTAGACCAAGCTGAAACAGAAGGCTTTCCTGGACTTTATTATAGTTTCGATGTAGTGCTTAATTATAAATTGTTGACACAGAATGGTATAAACTATGAAGGGCAAGTGACAACAATGTTCTCATTGAATGGTCGACATGGTTTTGGTTGCAAAGCAAGTTGTTTTTGTCAAATAATTTCTCTTGTTCTATCTATTGGTCTGTGAGCTAGGTTTATAATGCATTAGTGCCCCTTACCCAACTATTGGAAGAGCAAATACTTCAAATTTTAAACTAGATGGTATGACATCATTCTTTCTTTTCTTTTTTTTCTTTCTATATCTTTGGCACTAGAAGAGCATCATGTTTCTCTTTCAGCTAGTATATTCCTAGTTGAAGCAATCCTTGATTTATGTGCTTCATCTTTGAATTTCATGATTGTTGGGTTAAATTTTGGTACCATGTCGAGGGTTTATAATTAGGAAAATTTGAAAAAACTATCATCCATAGTAATTGTCAAAAGTGGAAATCATTCTTGACTTAGCTATGAACAGATACATATTGTATTGTCAAAATTTTAAAATAATGACTGGTAGAGTGACTAGGGCCATCTCTGTCACTTTCTCACAGAAAGTATTACTGTGTGATTATACTTATCAATGAAGTCATCGTGTAGATCAATAATACAATAGAATTCTCAAGGATTTGTTTTTTGAAATTCAATATTTTTTGTGTACTTGAAAATTTTGAATGTAGGAAAACTCAAATCATGATTCCAGATATAATAAACTTATTAGGAAACATAATAAGTTTAATGAGGAACATCAATTCATGACATGGCTTGAAACGTTGAAGACCAAAAGTTCTTCAACATGTCAATTTGGTTGTCACACACACTTAAGAAATATTTACTATTTGTAGCGGTAACTAAAATTCTCGAGACAACTTTTGATTATTAGATTGTGACCTTAAAGTTCTGGTTGCAATTGAGCCAGGAGTGAAATAGTGTTGCTATTCTTGTTGGAAGAGTAGCATGCTTATTATGCTTTAAGACTTTTATGAAGACTGCTATCTTGTGTTTTGAGGTAGGAAATTTTAAAAGTAATCTCTTTAACTGCAATGCTATTTCCCAAAGTTGTGTTTCATTTATCTTAGGGCTTACTAGTAGTTGTGGTAATACTTAGAATTGGCTGTATTTAGTTTGTTAGTGGGACCAGAAGAATGCAGCACATGTTATCTTTCTTTATCTGCATTTTTCCGAAGTTGGAAATTAAATTCGTCTCTTCTGGAGTCCCATGATTTATATTGAATTGAGAATTATAACTTTAGGATTGCACATACTGTAAATCTTGTAATAGTCTTATATTTGCTGCAGACATGGTTTCTGTCTTAAACCTTTTAGTGCCAGCAACCCATAGTTGACAAGAATAGAAATCATATCATTTGCTAACTTTTTTTTTTTTGAATTCTTGCAGTCTTACTTGTACTGCGGGCAATCTAGAGGAGCAGGAAAATTATTTCTGATAATTTGTAGGTTACATCCAAGGATGTATCGCAACTTGGTAATTTGATAATTGTAAGCTAATTTCCTCTTTTTTATGAATACATGAGCATGAAAAAAACAGCTATCCATCAAAACACGTGGTCATTTTCAATGTAGAAACTTATTTATCCTAAATCATGTGTTCTATTCGTTAACTTTTAGTTTAAATCAGGAGGGTGTGTTCTAAGTTGGTATTTGGGCAATTGTAAGTTAAATTCCATTTTCTTTCTTGAATTCATGCTCCTAGAAAAAAAGAGTGATCAATTAATCCATAGAGACTGACCCAATTGCCTCAAAATGGCAATTTAAAACTATGAAGTTTAGGTTGATGGTTTAAAAATTAAATTTAAAGGAAATGGTGTGCTCATGTCCATGAAAGTTGGATTCATATTGGGTGTTTCTGTGTAGAATGGAAGCAAACGCTTGTCTGAAGTTTGCATGAGTGATCCTTGTGGAATCTGCCTTCACAAATTTTGTTCACATTTCTTGTTCTTTATGCTATGTAAATTATTTCTATTTCCTATTCAACCCCCCACTTAAACCATGCTAATTCAATGGATAGTACTTTTAACCATGCTTAACCATCATGAGTTATGTAGCAGAGAAAACTTAAAAAAAGCTGTTTAGTGTCTGATTAGGTATAACAGCGTTTAAGATGTTATTTACACGGTAAAAAGGTCTGGATTTTGAGTCATGTTATTAGTTTTTTGATGGGGTAAAAACAGAGGCTCCTGAAATATTTGACCATTTTTTTTAATTTAGTTATCAAAGTGAGTCAATATTTTCCTTGCCAAAGAAAAATTAGGGATCAGGATCCTATTCCAGAAACATAAAATAGTGGTAAATAGTTGTAGTTTAAACGCATGAACAACACAAAAACCTTTTGAAATGGTCTTATATGCAAAGAATTTGAAAGAAGATACTTTTGATGTAGGCATCATTTTTGGTTCCAAGAGCACAAAATAAAAAAACTAAGGGAATAGAACTCTAAAATTATAAAGAATATGCAACATATTGACATAATTACATGACTATTTTGATGAGTTTGTGTAGTCTGAGTTTGCTGTAAAAATTAATTACTTTCATGAGAAGAACCAAAAGATCAATAAATGTCCTAAAAATCTTGGTTGATCAACTTTCTTATTTCTTCTCTGTCACTATCTTTCTCTTTTTTTTCTCAGTAGTAGATATGCTTTACAAATTGCTAATATTATCTGGACAAATCTCCCCTGCTAGAAGTATAGATTGGTCATATGTGTCCATTTTTGGAACTAAAAAAGCCTCTAAGACTCGCACAAGGTGGTCGCATTTTTCACTAAATGGTATTGCAATACACTATAATTCTCTGAGTGAGAAACAAACGTATGGAACGCCAATTTGTAGTATTATTTTGTGGGGTTGGAGATTGATGGTATTGCAGTATACTATAATTCTCTATGAGTGAGATACAAACGTATGGAACGCCTATTTGTAGTATTATTTTGTGGGGTTGGAGATTCACATTTTCACCATATGTACCTTTTTTTGTTTATAATCATGTCAAATAAACAATATTTTAAAAGGAAGTGTTTTTGTTTTCTTATAAATGATAAATGACAAAGATGGGACTTTAATGGACAAATAAGGTTTTTACCAGCTAACACCATCGTGAATCCCATGTACATGGAAGTACTGGCACTTCAAAGTTTGTAATCAATCAGAGAACATTTAATCTGTCAAATTTTGGTCGTCACGGCTTCTCTGTTTTGTGGAGAGGTGATTCACCTCATTTTGTATGATCATTTTTAGCTAATATAATCTACTTTCAAAAATTAAAAAAAAACATTTAATCAGCCGGAGTGCCATCATCCAAACAGGTAAACAACATTGCTTTTATATATATATATATATATATATATATATATATATATTTATGGAAAAAAATTTAGTTTTAGAATTTTCTTGATAGGCACCTCAGCTTTAAGTTTTCCCATTTTGTGCTTTTTATTTTCTCTTAACACCCTAAATGTGTACATCGTCGTCATTCACTATCACCTCTACTTTATCACCTCCATGTTGTTGTTTCTACCTCGTCATCTCCACTCCATCATAGTTATCATCATCAAGTCACTCCATCATGGTTATTTATTAAAAATAATAAAATAATATTACATTATCACCTTCGTGTTGTTGTCTCTACCTCCTCACCTCCACTCCATCATGGTTATCATTATCAAGTCATGAGGCCTTGTAAATCCTAACCTTGCACCTGTGAAGCCTTATCCTAAGTATCGATTACTCTTGTCAACACTATCATCCCCTTTATCTATTGCTCTCATCTCTTCGTTGTCATCGCGTAATTTTCACAACCTCACCCCTTATTTCCACTCACTTTGAAGGCTCTTACCTCATCCCATCCCTCACCATCAGTAGCCACCCTATCCCCCACCATCCCTCCTCTTCGTTCTGCATCGTTAGATAATGACGATATCTTGAGACGAGCAAAAAGTAGCAATAATGGATATTTATGATATTATAAAATAAAGGATATTATAGAAAAAAAAAGCATCAAATGAGGAGCTTCCATCTTACTATCCATAATCCCTTAAAAATTTAATAAAATAATATTATACTCTTCATACTCCTCTAATTCTATTTCAATCTTGCTTTTTTTCTTTTTTTCCTTTCTTACATCTCTCCTCGTTGCACACACATCCTACTAACTTACAAAAGCTCGGAACATAACATCTTTTAAGTTAATATAATTAGCCAATAAGATTATATCTTCTGAACTAATACAGAATAATATATATAACCCTAAATATATTAAATCATTATAACAAACATTAAAAACTATTTTCTACATTCTCCTTTTTGATCTTCAATTTATCCTATATTATCATTTATCTTTTTTTCATCATTTTACATCACCTCGAGCAGGAGAAAAAAAAAGGAAAAAGAAAAAATATTCTTAATAAGGAGTGAAGAGATTTTTTTAGAATTAAGTTATAAATTGAGAATATATATATATATATATATATATGTCTATTTACAAAAGGATAACTTAGAAATATTTAAAATTCTTAACAAAAGTCATAAATTAAAAAAAAATAAAAATAATAATATCTAATGAGAAAACTAAATGACGGTCTAGAATTTTGCATGTCGTATTTGCGAGCATCTCCCACATTGCCCTTTTTCTATACCGTGACTGTCTCCTTCTGCCTCTTTAACTACCGATGGTCACCTCCTTGGTTACATTTACAAGAAGGAATGCCATAAAAAGCAGCTACAACTGCATTTATGTGGAATTTGATGCTGTGTTTTTTTTTTTTTTGCATATATTTTCGATTGCAGACAACCAAAAATTGCTAGATGCATCATTTCCAACTTGGCTGGTGATTCAAGCAAGACAAATAATTGAATTGAACCAAACACAGCTCATGCACTTTATGTCTAATGTCATGTTCAATTAATCCCATTCCATACCATCATTTTGAAGTCGCTATTTTTATCCTTCTTCTAACCCCACCTTATGGAAAACCAAAAACAAAATGACTTTCTTGAGGTGAGGCAAGTTATTTTAAACTGAATCCGATTTTAATTAAGATAATTAACATTATTTTTAAAAATGGTTAAGAATGATTAGGGAATTAATTTGGAAGCACATTAGATATTGTTTTAAAGCAAATTCTTGTCCTCGTACTAGACTTTGTCAAAAAAAAAAAAATTGCTTTAAGATTATGAGGAGATTCCATCCCACCAACACAAACATGGAGGAAAATGATTTTTTTAATTTTGAAGAGTAACAAAAAAAAAAAATTTATGTGAAGTGCATATTGATACAAGTCTCTTGAGGAGTCATCACTAAAAAAAAAAAAAAAAGTAGGCAATCGATCTTTTGCGACCCTTAGTGATCTAAACAATTATATATTAATGAAGCCATAATGATTGGATAAGAAAATACGGATGGAATAACTCCCATAAACACAAAAGACAAAGGTTCTCTCTATAGAACCTTTCACTTGTGTTTTGTGTTACACGCATGCACCTCAAAACAAAAGAAAATTCTTGATGCATAATCTCGGATCGAATAAAATTTTACATAATTGGAAAGGTATCAATAGGCAAATATGATATATTTTTTCCATATGAGATGACATCAAATCAAAATCAAACTATTCTTTGGCATCCTCTTTTCATTTAATATTTGTTTGAGTTCCTAAGCAAGCTTCGTAGGTATATGAATGCTAGTCTTAAATAGTTTTATGAAAATATCTATAATTTGATTATTTCATTTCTTACTTTATACCTCAGGAAGGGATATCTCACATGAACATACTTGTTTCTAATATGATCGATCGGATTCTTGGATAACTTCAAAGTTAAAAAATTATCACAAATATATATATATATATATATATTAGTTTGGTTAAGGTTAGGAACCTATTTGGGTCATTTACAATATTTTCATGTTTACAGTGTTTTTATTATGATGATCAAAACACTATAGTAGACTATTTTTTATTTTTATTTAGATGATATTATTTTTAAACTATTATAAATACATATTTAAATTCTAATATGATTTATAGTCTGTTTTAATTTTATTTGACTTATTTATAATATTTTTTGATAGTATTATAGTATTTTTGTTGAAGTGTTGAAAATACTGTAAAAATATTGAAAAATATTATAAATAATATTATATGATGCCTTTTTTATTCTCATTGCTCATAGACCATTATGAACTTCAATTTTAGGCTTAAAGTTAGTTTGGTTGAAGTTATAGATCTATTTATATCATTTATAGTGTTTTTCAATTAAACTTTATATTGTTTTTATTATGGTGACTAAAACACTATAATAGGCAAAAATACTATAACATGAGGGGAAAAAAAAGCTCTTTGAATTGATGGAAAATATTTTGAATATTATGCGAAACAAAGGATACTATTGAGAAAAAAAATAAAATAAAAATTTAAAATAATCACACTAGTTTCAATACTATCCCAACATCTTTTAGTCAAAGTCCTTATCAGTTGGCACATATTACCCAGCATATCAGCATCTATGTTAGGCACAAAGCCCATATATAAGCTTCCATGTCAACATCCTAGTATGTCTCATCGTGAGAATCCTCGATCAAAGCCTAATTTGCTTTCGCGTTGACAATTACCACAATAGGCTATATTTCTAGAATCATATGATTAAATTTCTTGTCAAGATGCCAATTAATTAGATTCTTTTTTATAAAATAAACAAAAAAACCTTGAGATGCGCTATGCTTCTTGATTCTTATTAACTCATTCACTCGCAAACAACTTGAGTATCGAAGAATTTATGAGCAATTTAATGTGTTTGTGAGCACCATTTTAAGTGTCATCCGAGTTCTTGAATTATATCGGTGGACATACTTCATTGGGTACAAATGAGCAACCAAAATCCCATTTTAATAACCATCTGACATTTTCATAGAGCATGAATTCATAGGGATGATAGAAAATTTGGTCATTAAGTCTTGAGCACATGTCGAACTCGTGCCAAGATTCGATCTAACTGACTACAAAGCGTTTCGATTCCACTAATTCAATATTTAAAAGAAAATGGGATAATTAAAGATGGAGATGAGCCGATCGGAGAGCACAAAAAGCATGCTTTTTCTTCCCAAAGGCAAAAAGGCGATGATGCTCCGGCGTGGCCCAGCCATGGTCACATCAAGAGAAACACGACGTATGGGGCTCCGCCTCATCAGTGGGGGCTTTGCGCCGTCTAACACAATCTCCCCACACACACCGCCATCACCCCCAAAGTTACTGTACCACCCGCCCGCATCCCTCCACCCGTCGCCACCACTCTTCCATCGCTCTCTGCGCCGATCACAAATCTCGCGTTTCGGGAGGCTCTGCTTCGTGTACGAGCCTTTCGATGCGGGGCCCCATGGGACCCACTTAAGGTCCGTGTCGGGTGAATGATAAATGCGTAGGAGAAGGATTCCTCGGCATCATCGGTACGTACGGCGTGCTCAGATATATTGGGGCGGCGGCGGCGGCGGCGGTAACGGAAGCGAAGATCGCGTGGCCGCCGCCCGCGTGCCGTACGGCGACGGCGCGGGAAGAATCGCGAGAAAAAGGTTGGTGGGGGACGACTCCGTTTGCGTGCCAGCTGCCGCCGCCGCCGCCGCGGGACCCAATCCCCACGCCTGCGGCCTCACGTCCACATCCTTACCGTTACGTCTTGAGAGGAAGGAACGATTAGGAGAGGAAAAAGGCAACAAAATATCTTCTCGTACGCGATCGTCGACTGCCACTGAACATTCTAGACTGTGGTTTGTTGAGATTTTGGTCCCACAAGTGGGTCTCACGCGCAGGTCCAGTGTGGGTAGATCGTCGGACGAGAAACGTTGATGACGCGGGAAAATTTTGCGTAAAATAGCTGAAGACCACAATAATGTTTCCTTAACGCCCAATGATACTCCCTACGCGTGAGGGGTCCCACATTTTTAATCAAATAACAAGTCGGGTAACTTGTCATGTGACTTGCTTTACCGGCTGATGGCTTTCCGGTTGGAGGAGTGGCCGGGCTGAGCTGCCCGCAGTTAGGTTTCGCCACGTTTTCTGCTCTCTGCCTGCGAACCCAGCCGTCCGTTTGCCTTCTTCTGACGGTATCTTTAGCGTACGGCGATCCTATCTCGACGCCACGCAAAGATCGTAAAGTCTTCGCGCGTAACCGATCCCGCCGCTGACTCACCATACGTTCATCAAACAAGTCTCTCAAATCATGGATTAAATCCGTACCCAAGAGCACGTTTAACTGCGGTTAATGCATGAACGAAAGAGAAAAAACCGGGGTTAAATTTTAAACCGGGGAGTTGGCGTTCTAACAGCTATATAAGCGCGCTCTCTGACGGTCTTCTTCCCTCGCCCCCCTCACATCTCTCCTCTTCATTACGCGCTCGTTTGGATCCCCGAAACCACTCCTTTTATTCGCGCTCCTTGCCCTCCCCACCTCTCCAAACGCACAAACGTCTCACCTTCCTCGCTGTCCCACCACCTTCGATGGGTTTCTTCCCCGTCGTGGACTCAGCTTTCTACCTCCTCTTCGTCTCAAACGCTACGGCTCTACCGTCGATCACCGTTGTTGTCATCTTAACCCTCGCTGTCATCTGCCTCTACCCGGGCGGGCTCTCGTGGGCGCTCTCTAGGGGGGGTCGTTCCATCCCCGGTCCGCCTGGCATGGTACTCGGCCTATCTGGCTCCGCCGCCCACCGGGTCCTCGCCAGGCTCGCCGCGTCTCTCAAAGCCGCTGACTTGATGGCCTTCTCCTTTGGCCTTACCTGCTTCGTCGTGTCTAGTCGCCCCGACACCGCCCGGGAGATCCTTAACAGCTCGGCCTTCGCCGATCGACCCGTTAAGGAATCTGCCTACGAGCTGCTCTTCCACCGAGCAATGGGCTTCGCGCCTTTCGGCGACTACTGGCGCACCCTCAGGAGGATCTCCGCCACCTATTTGTTCAGTCCCGCAAGAATCGCCGCTTTTGGTGAGCACCGTAGGGCCATAGGACAGCAAATGATCCATGACGTAATGGCGAGCATGGAGACGAATGGGGTGGTGGCGATGAAGAAAGTTTTGCACTTTGGGTCCCTGAACAACGTGATGATGAGCGTTTTTGGCAAAAGATCCGATTTTGGGAAACACGAGGGCGTGGAGTTGGAAGAGCTGGTAACAGAAGGGTATGAGCTACTTGGTAAGTTCAACTGGAGCGACCACTTCCCAATTTTGAGGTGGATGGATCCTCAAGGTATCAGGAAGAGGTGCAGGAGACTAGCGGCAAAGGTCAATGTGTTTGTGGGCAGCATCATAGAAGACCACAGACGAAGACGAGTTGCTGCAGAAGCGGTCAATGGGGTTGGTGACTTTGTTGATGTGTTGTTAGATTTGGAGAAGGAAGACAGGCTTTCTGATTCTGATATGGTTGCTGTTCTGTGGGTGAGCTTACTTTCACTTCTTATCATTAATTTCCCCAAAACTATTGTCATGTTTCATTCTTCTCTGTTCCACTATATATATATATACATATACATATATATATATACATATATATATATATACATATATGTATAAATATA
>LVTN01001514.1:30899-57990 GCA_001649415.1 Musa itinerans
TATATATGTATATATATATACATATATGTATATATATATATACATATATGTATATATATATACATATATGTATATATATATATATATTCGCTTACAAATTGAAGAATCATGGGAGGAGTTAAGTACTGCTTATTTAGTCCTAAAATCAAACCTTGGTTGGTGCTTTCTTTTCCACAGGAAATGATCTTTAGAGGAACTGACACTGTTGCTATACTTCTGGAATGGATCATGGCGAGAATGGTGCTGCACCAAGACATACAATCGAAGGTGCAGTCAGAAATCGATGCTGTCGTCGGAACCTTGCGCCTCGTCTCCGACGCCGACATCCCCAACCTGCCTTACCTCCAGTTCATCGTGAAAGAATCTCTACGGCTGCACCCACCTGGCCCCCTTCTCTCCTGGGCTCGCCTCGCCGTCCATGACGCTTACGTCGGCGACCACTTCATCCCTGCAGGGACCACGGCGATGGTGAACATGTGGGCGATAACCCACGACGAGGGCATCTGGGAAGATCCTGATGACTTCAAGCCCGAGCGATTTGCCGAGGAGAACGTAAGCATTCTGGGATGCGACCTAAGGCTGGCGCCCTTTGGGGCTGGAAGGAGGGTGTGTCCTGGGAAAGCCTTCGCATTGGCTACTGTTCATTTGTGGTTGGCTCAGCTGCTTCAGAGCTTTACTTGGGTCTCCGAGGGGAGTGCAGTGGACATGTCCGAGTGCTTGAAGATGTCTCTTGAAATGAAGAAGCCTTTGGTTTGTAGGGCCTTCCCAAGAAACTGAAGTTTGGATCTGGTGGCTTGCTCTTGAGTGCTTTCTGAGAGTAATAATATACAGTGGGTATGGAGCTTGGAAGCACGATGTTTGGAGTTAGTCTCCATACTTTGCTGCTTTGTAGATTGTGTATGTGGTTTTATCCATTTAGGTAGTCCCAGCTTGTGTGTGATGTGCATAGTGGTGAAGGTTTAGGTTTTGCATGCTATCCTTTACGTAGTTTGTGTGTGTGATGTGCATAGTGTGGAAATGGAGTTTCTGTCTCAATTCTGTTTCAGCTCTGCAGGCAAATCTTAAATTTAGATCTTGAGTCTGCCATTTCTTTTTAAATGTGTTCTATATTAGGGTAAATGTTGCTACTCCAATTAATGAGTATCTGTCATAAGAAAAATCAAGTATTGTCAATTTGATCTGCACTTAGATATATTCACCAATGAACTCTGCTTTTTCTTTTTTCAATCAAAGAAATTTCTTTCAGAAATAATATATGTATCAAACACTGTATGCTTGTCAACGCCTTGCCTTCTTGGATTTTCTTGTTGAACTTGAAATATTCTGGTCATCAGTTTAAACATATGTGGTATAAGCAGTGTTGAGTATCTCCCAATGTAAGTTCAGAAAATTTGAGATTCTTAACCTGTGCTGCTTAATGAATGTTTGTCTCCAGCACAGACATTGCAGGTGTCTCTAATAAATGCCAGTGTTCTAAATTCCTTGGTGTTAACACAGTAATACAAAACGAATTCCATGCCTACGTTAATGGATGATGAGTATCATCCACTTAGTCTCAGCAAAAATAAGATTCAGAAAAGGCATGTTAGAGTCACAAAGATTAGGACTTTTGCAAGCAACTCTTCAGTGTTTGCACTCTTGCAGTTGCAGTTCTTGTCCAAATAGTGTTCCCATTCTCTTTCCATGGATGCACTGATTTGCTCTTTGCTTTGCTGTACAGCTCTACCAAATGATTGAGGAATAAGAATCCACTTGTATAATTTCAAGATACCATGCATGTACTTTCCTTATGCTGTCATATCCCCAAGGAATATTTTGCAGGTCCTCTAAAGCTTGCTTTATTTCTCCAACAAGAATATCTTCACTGGATTTGAATATCCTGACTGTTCTTCAGGTCTAGAAATTAAAAGCAGACTATGGGTCATTTTCCTTCACTTCAGCCGCCCTTATCTCTTATTCTTGTGCTCTCCCCACTCCTACTAGGTTCTTGCCTATGTGGGTACAAATGAAAGAACAATATAAGATCTTGGCCCATTCACTGGGTTTGAAAGCCATGGAGTTCAGTCAAGGGAGCATAGAATCGAGAAAAGAGAGATGACAATCTTTCTGCTCCACATTCCTTCCTTTGATCCCCCCAGATTTTACTGGCCTCAGGTTGAGGCCTAAGCCATGCTTATCATGAGACTGAATCTTGATTGAGACATGCTTTTTGTTGGAAACAAAAGAATGCACTCAGCAAAGTAAAGGTCAAAAAGAAGTTTCGATTACACATAAGAAAGCTGATGGATTTCATGCATGCATTTGTTTCCCTTGGAATATAATGTAAATGGATGAGAGTTATCTATGATCATCATCGAACTGCTAGATTAAAAAGATTAAACCTATTCTTCTCGAGTTTGTTGAGCTGGCTTTGATGATAATAGTTCGTCAATCATACTGAATCATGTTGACTGTGGGAAACCCTATGTGCCTTATCAGCATGAACCATGGAAGGACAGTTCTCCTGTAGCAATATTTTCCAATAGGCTTGTTGAGGTTTCAGCTTTTCTTCTTTGGTAAACATAGCAATCTATTAAGGTCTTCTTAGACAACCATTTTAGATGTCTATTAAGGTCTACATATATGTTATTGCATGATCTGGATATTAAGAATGTCCTCTCCAGAAAGTTATTGTTCCTTCTCTCTCTTCCAAAATGGAAATATCAGCAACACCCTTTTCTATGTTATGTTCAATTTCTATAGGACTATTCATTCCATAGTTCAAAAGAAGAAAGTTAATTTAGGTAATGTACACACTCTTACTGCCAAAGAAACCTTAACATATTTGTCTTGAAACTCACATGTTGCCTTCCCCCCCCTCTTTCTCAAAATTTTCTTCAAGTTTTTTATTTATAACTTTGATGGTCCATAGCAGAGGTCTATGATATATTAAGTATTCTTTATGAGAAATTGGTAGATGGTCTGCAACTAGTAGGCTTATCTATTATTCTAAACCCTACTCTTCATGTTTCAGCTGGGACAAATGCTCTTGTTTTCCACAAAGTGATGGCTTGTAAGTATAAATGTGAAGTTTAACTCACTGGGGATATCTTTAAGTGTAGAACAATGCTATTTCAGCAGTCATTGATATGGCTTCTATTAAATCAACTCAAAGATGGTGATTTGAGATCGACGTCTCAAGAAAAGTGTTCAGCTGCTAGGTTTATTATCTGGTGATTGACTACACATTGCAACAACGGGCAATCATGCACTTGTTGTTGGGATATCAGTTGTAGCGTTTCATGTCCACAAAAGAACTTAGTCCAAAAGGCTCCATTTCGTAAATATTATGATTATGAACTCGACTATTTTATTCCATTTGAGATGATTTCTCAGTACGAGTTTTTGAGTGTACCTTACTTTCTAAATTTTGATTATAGAGACATGAAAATGATACATCAATTATATTCTATTTGTCATTGTTATATATATATATATATATATATATATATAGAAAATAGTTATAACTCCAACAATATGAGATAACAACCTAAGGTTTGATTAATATGTTAATATTTTTATTAGAATAGATCATGATAATTTGACTTCAGAGAAAGAATTGGTTTTGAGACTTAGGACTGAGCTCATTTTAATATTTAATCGAACTATTTTAATTTTAAGAGTTTACTATTTAAAATCCCCTTCTTACTATTCATAATATCTTATTATTTATAATATATTAAAAATTAATAAAATAATACTTTATAATTTACAACCCTTTTAACTATATATTTACCTTCTTTGTTTTCTTTTTTTTCTTCCTTATAGCCTTCATTTATACACACTGGTTCAACATAATATCTTTTATGTTAATGTAACTGACCCAAAAGATAATATCTTTTGAATTATTACAAAATGTATATAACCTTAAAGACATTAAATCATTAAATTATTATAACAAATATCAAAAATTACTTTCCATCTCCTCCTTTTTGATCTTCAATTTATTCCATTTCATTATCTATTTTTTTTCATCATTTTATGTCACATTCAACGATTAATCAAAGAAGATAAAGGAGAAGAAAGAAATATAAAGAAATAAAAGAGATTATAGGTATGGATCGAGCAAAAAGATTTTATTAGAATTAAGTTATAAATTGATGACATGTATATGTATATACAAAATGATAACTTAGAAAGATTTAAAATTTTTAATATAGGATTATAAATAAAAAGAATTATAAATACTAATCTTTGAATTTTAATATTCAGTTTAGCGAACCCATATTCATTTACCTCTAATTGCTGGTATTTTTTGGCTGGCATTATATCCATATCGTATTATAAATAGAGCATGTTCTTATTCTATGCTTTCTTCATGTTCCATGTCGAACGGGCTTCCAACTTAAGAATGGAGAACTGAGAGGCGTTGGTGTAGCCAACCCACACAACATTGCCTTCCACCTAAGTTTCACATTTGACTTGCATCCTCTCTCGCTCATAAGAATCAATCAATCTCCAGCTGTTCCATGTGATGTGGTACCCTCAACATGCCACCCATCTTTCTCTACGGCTACTACTGCTTACTCTTGTCAGTACAAGCAATGGTTGGTGGTAGGTAGCTTCTTTACGTACCAATTGATATATTTTCTACATAAATTAATGTAATAAAAGAAAACTAATTTAAGTTAGGTTTTTCAGATATTTTTTTTAATTTCAAGTACGAAAGGTATACTAAGAAGTATAGTACATGAAGATAGATATGGTGATCATCATTGAATTAGGTACTACTAGCTGACAGAGCTCGGGAACCTGGGCTCTAGTGATACCACCGTTTGCCTATGCGGTACTACTGTTGGGATTTTTGAAAAAGTATAATCTATGCTTTCCAACTCTCACGCGATATCATCGCTTGAGCCTAGTGATACCATCGTCTAGCCTAACCCCGGATCACTGAATTAGCATTCCAACAGGCTTAATTTGATCTTAATTGAGGCCTAATGGACTCCTAATCAAGTTGGCATAGTTACACCCCACAACCAACTCAATTAGATTCTAAACGACTTCAATCAAGATTTAACAATTTTAATTACAATCATGAAGCCTTCAGCACATTGCTTGACATGTTATTTATTCATCTAGCACTTTATCCGAACCTTCGGCACATCATTCTTTCATTCAGTATCGCTCCTATTTTAATCGATGATATTTTTCATTTATAAAATTTTAATTAAATATATTATTTATTATTTAAAGTTAAATTAATTATGGATCAATTCAATTAAATATTTATCACCTCCTCTTTTTCATTTGTTATATCGCCATCCATCTTCTAATTCTCATGCGTACAGAGTTTAAAAATTTATAAAAATTGAGGATATTTATATCTAAATTAAAAAAAACTCCTAAATAAAAATAAATAAAGAGATGTCATATAGTTAAAACTTTTTTTCTATAAATTACCTTATTTATAACTACTACAACTATTGTTGTCGTATCGATCTCGTTGAATCTATAGATTAATCAATCATATTATAAAGTTAATATTTTTTTTAAAATAAAATAAAATAAATTATGTTTATAAAACATAAAGATATTATCATAAATAGGATGATTAGTGGCAATTATAAGAGAGTAGAATGTTGAGGGATTAGAGTTTGATAAAAATAATAATGTTTTTTTCTCTTTTATTCCTATAACAAAAAATAAATTAAAAGTTAAGAATATTTTGGTCTTTTTAAGTCATCAACGGTCTAATTAGTGAACCAAATGGTCTGAAGGGCTGAGTCAAAATTTTTTTTGATTCGTTCAGATCCATCCGGTCTATCGTTGACTTCATGTAACATCCGTCTTTGATGACTTGTTCGAGTTGGGCAACATGAATGATTTGGCCAATATCATGTCGCTTTGGCAGCTCATGCCCCCACATCATGTTGACCTAACAGCTGCTGCCGTAGTTGACTTGATCCACCTTTCATTTGGTTTCTATTAAGTCGAACGTTAGGTAGAAAAGACAATGGAAAAGCCGTATAGTTTGTTGATACATTCTTCATACGGACACGATGAGACCGCGCCCTTAGGTCGGTGGTTGCCGGATTCTATTATTCTTAACGTAGCTGATATAAATGATACATATTAATGCTACTCACATCTACAATAGCAGCAGATGCGGTCACCGGTCGTGACCCTAAGCGACGTTTGACCCACCTTGTCCGGCACACTTGTGACCGCGTCGTCGGTTCTGGGAAGAACCCTGGAACGCGAACCCTTACCCGTCTCCTAAGTCGTATACTGACCGCATTGATGAGCTCCACCTACGGGTCATATCCGCTGTCGATTCTTCGATACGAACTCCATCGATCCGTCCATGTATATCCCCGCACCTCCCTCTTTGTCTCACCGCCGCGCGGACCAACGATTTTGTCGATCCAGACGGGTGCCGACACGGCCTCGGCCTGCTATATAACCAACGGCGAGCGAGATCTTTTCCTCCTCCTCCTCGTCCTCCCTGTTCGATCTGGTGACTGTTGTTCCTGGATCGATCGAGGAGAAGAGAAATGGCGGGCAAGGAATCTTCATCTTCGTCGATCCCCAACACGCCGTTGCTGAAGGACGAGCTGGACATCGTGATCCCGACGATTCGGAACCTGGACTTCCTGGAGATGTGGCGGCCCTTCTTCCAGCCCTACCACCTGATCATCGTGCAGGATGGGGATCCGAGCAAGACGGTCAAGGTGCCGGAAGGGTTCGACTACGAGCTCTACAACCGCAACGACATCAACCGCATCCTCGGCCCCAAGGCCTCCTGTATCTCCTTCAAGGACTCGGCCTGCCGATGCTTCGGCTACATGGTCTCTAAGAAGAAGTACATCTACACCATCGACGACGACTGCTTCGTAAGTGCTTCCGCTTCGATCCCCCGCTTTCTTTGTTCTCGCTTCTAGATCTGGAATTCTTTGCGAGGGTTGGGTGTCCGAGTGAGAAAAAGACGCAATCTTTTACTCAGTTTCGTCTTTCCCTTTCTCTTTCTCCGAAAAATATCTCTTTTTTCTTGAAACACCTGCAGACTGAATTAGGTGTTTACTATTTGGACAGATCTGATTTCCTTTTAGAGTTCGATTTCTCTAAATTTCTGTGGAAAAGACATGTCAACGACGGTTTCTTGGTTTTAATTCTCAAGTGCACAAAGTAGATCTAGGTATTCGTATAGTAGTTGCCCATACAGCATGCTAGATCTACATGTTCTAAGTCATCAAAGTTATTTAATAATCCAGTTGTTGGTTCTTTTGCAGTCTCTCTTGCTATATTTTAGTTTCATGTACATCATCACTAGATTGTTGGTCCTTTTAACTTTTATTCCAGCAATTTCTTATGCTTCTATTAGATTTAGACTCGCCTGATTCACTTCTTTGTTATGATTATCCATGAACGTTTGTATCTTGGTTCTCTTTTGTTTCTTGTAATTATTAACTTTGTAAAATTCTTCAATCAAATGATGCCACCATTTTCACTCTTAGGTTGCAGGTTTGAATTACATTCTTTTTTAAGCCTCTGGATGTGATCTTATAATATATGCAATATATATAACTATAATCACAAGCCTTGATTTCTTGATCTAAAGATAATAAGAAAACACTTTCTCTGTGGTTTCTGATCCCAGGTTTGTGAGTCCATTATAATTTCACCAGATATTTGAGTGCCATGTGGATACAATTAGCAAATGTTATATGCATGAAAAGTTTTTATTGCTTTTGGAAGATTGGTTGCTTAATGTGGAACATTTTTTCTGAACTGTCATGTAAGCTCATGTTAGTTGATGAGATTCCTACTGTTATCACGGCTTATATGATCCTATTTCAGAATCTAGCATCTTCTGTCACCTTAAATAGGGAGCGAGATATTCATTCATAGGCTACTGGTTTGGATCAGACCTTTCAAGCCTCAGGTTGTGATCTTGATATATATGAAATATTTAACTAAAATCACAACCTTTGTTTCTGAATATAAGATAATAAGAGAAAAGACTCTTGCATTTATGTCTCGTGTGGTTTGTGGTCTCAGGTTGGCCATTTGAGTATGATTTCATCTGATATTTGAGTGTCACATGAATACAATTAACAAATCTTATATGCGTAAAAAGTTTGGAGTTATGGAAGATTAGTGGTTGCATGTGGATGATGTGTCATGTAAACGTATCTTTTGTTTTTTAAATTCCTGCATTGCAGCTCGTGTGGTTCTATATCATCATCTCCTGTGTTCTGTCATTCTAAATAGGTCGCTAAAGATCCCTCTGGCAAGGAGATTAATGCACTTGAACAGCACATTAAGAATCTCCTGAGCCCATCAACTCCCTACTTCTTCAACACTTTGTATGATCCATACCGAGAAGGCGCAGACTTTGTTCGTGGATATCCCTTCAGCCTACGTGAAGGTGCTCAAACAGCTGTTTCTCATGGCCTGTGGCTGAACATTCCTGACTATGATGCTCCGACGCAGCTTGTCAAGCCTCGTGAGAGGAACACTAGGTACTTAACATTGGAATATATGACCTTATACCATTGGTGCCTTGTTTCTCTACTGCAAAACCTTATTCTTAGCTAGTATGTCTTGTGTTTATTAGGTATGTTGATGCAATTCTCACGATACCCAAGGGAACCTTGTTTCCTATGTGTGGAATGAATCTGGCTTTCGACCGTGAGCTCATTGGTCCTGCAATGTACTTTGGACTTATGGGTGATGGCCAGCCTATTGGGCGTTACGATGATATGTGGGCTGGATGGTGTACCAAGGTCAGTGTTTCTCCTCTAGTTCTTGGTGTTCTGTTGTATGGACCGATTCTATATTAGACTCTCAGATAAAGGTTGCCATAATATCTTAAATTTAGTATGTGTTGATTCTGGTTAAGTGAAAAATCTAGAATTATGCTCAGGAACTTTGGTTGTTCAATCAATCTGATCAATATCTAGTTGATGATGATTTAGGTGATCTGTGATCATTTGGGACTTGGAGTCAAGACTGGCTTACCCTATATCTGGCACAGCAAAGCTAGCAACCCATTTGTGAATTTGAAAAAGGAGTACAACGGCATCTTCTGGCAAGAAGAGTTGATCCCCTTCTTCCAAACGGTTGTACTATCAAAGGATTGCAGCACTGTGCAAAAATGCTATGTTGAACTGTCCAAGCAGGTGAGAGAAAAGCTGGGGAAGATTGACCCTTATTTCAACAAGCTTGCAGATGCTATGGTTACATGGATTGAGGCTTGGGATGAGCTCAACCCATCAGCCAAGGGGTGATAAGAGTAGCCAACATAATCATATCAATTGCTGTCTCAGTAGTGTTTTCGATTTATGCTTTCTAGATGTAACTCCTATTTATACTTTTCCTAAATTTTGGGCTTTCATGTGAAGCTTGGATATCTTTGCAGTTCCATGATTCGGATCCTTTTTAAACCTGAGTTGATACTAAAGACATTTATTTTTGGAAGTCTGTACTTCTCCACTTGGATGGTTCTCAATGCGCTTTTTTGGTTCCTTTTGGGAAAATGTTATGATGAAGTTTATTTCAGTAGTGATGATTTTAATTTAGGCTGTGCTTGGTCCAGACTAAAGCAGTTGGAATTTTGAGTTGTAACAGATGCTTGGTCTACTAAAGCAGTTGGAATTTTGAGTTGTAACAGCATCTGTTGTCTTCAAAGTAGCAAAAACAAAACAAAAAAACAAGCTCAGCTTGAGTCAACAAGTTATCATCCAGCAATGGAAAAAAAAAAGAAATCTTCATGTCCACACTGTGGTAAATTTGAGCTAAATGCTAGTAATTACATCATTTTTGGATGTGTAATTAAGGGAATAAAAGGCTTGGGCAAGGAGCACTATACCTCTTAGGTTTGTGGAATCATATCGAAGTTGAAAAGCTAAATTACTTATGTTGTGTTCAAGTTGGTCCTGATATTTCTAAATCAAACTGATTCTCTAAATATGATTATAGAGAAATCAAATCCTTGGATTTTTTTTTGCCAGAATTGATTGTAAATGGAAAACTGATGTGTTAATTCCAGTCAGTTTAATTTTTTTTTTTTTTTGCACTTGACCGTGTGTCATACCAGTCAAATCAAACGAAAAAGAAATACAAAACATATTAGGGAACTAAGATTTACATATCAATTTTTAATGGTAATTGATATGTCTTTTAGATATTATGTGGATTGTTAAACTTAAGTTAGGTAAAAAGTTAAGCTGATTGTAACTATAACTTATCTTTCAATTATATATTCATGATGATGGATAGATAACAACATTTGATTGTTATGCTAATTACAATTTGATCATCAATTTGAAATTGATGATCCAAATTAAAAAATAATCCAAGCATGAGTTATTATGGTTATTGCCTAAAACAAAAAGGAAGTTCAATTATAGTTGGATTCTTAACAGATAATTTTGATGAAAGAAGACTCATAATTATTTATCATAGAACCTCTGCTTTCACCTAAGACCTCCTAAGGACTTATATGAATAATTGGATGAGACCCTTTGTGTGCACATAGTCACGTATGCGCCTCGTGTAGGGACCATGGACAACGACTGTGATACCTCACACAGACGACGACTACACCTCGTGTAGCAATTGCTGACGACGATTGCGATGCCTTGACGACCACGTACGATGGTGATCGTGCCTCACGCAATGGTTGCAGAAAGGGAGTGTCATTCAGGGTTCCATATTGAAATTATAGTTTTACCCTTGTAATCCTTTCGATAGTTCTGTTCTTTAGAAATAATTTTTTTTATTAATTTCAGGGGTAGACATGCCGACCTTGTGCCAAGGCGTTACATTGATAAGCAACTCGTAAAAATTCTCAAAGCTACATCGATAGACAACTTGTAAAAGAAATTTTCAATCCTAAAGTAAAGGTTTCATATAATGTATGAGTTGGGATATTACATGTCTAAAAAGTTCTCGACATAATCAAAAAGAAGAAAAAAAAGGTACATTTTATTATCTCAAAGGTATAACTTGCAAAGTGGGGGACGGTTCAACAGCCAAGGTGGTCGAGGCTACTGTAATGCCAGAGGTGCTTGCACCGTGGGGAGACTTTTAAGTCATCATTGAATGAGACATTTAACTGCATCGAGACCAAGGTATTATCCTCGACCTCCACCCTCGAATGCTTGGTCTTGAATTGGGCTAAAGCGAGGAGATACCCATGTTTGAAGGATTCTCTCAACCACAATAGTTTCTTCTTAAAGTCGATCGATGATTTGTATGGCTTGATGACCTCGAACTCCTTTTTCAACAACAGAGCCATTTCAGTCATTAGTTGCTTATCCAACTCCTTGATTTGATAGTTCTGCTTCTTGAGCTGCTCCATTAGCTCTTTTATTATAGCTTGGTGCTACAGTAGTCCGTTCTCTATAGTTCGGAGTTGCTCGAGCATAGCCTTCAATTGCTCCACCCGAGAGGTATTGTTCTATTGGATTTGCATAAGCCACTCCTAATAAGGTGGCCTTCGAGCTCTGCCATCCGCTTCTCAAGTTAAGAGATAACTTGTGGATTGATCATCTTTAGCTTAGCCCCTTATCTAAAAGCCAATTAATCTCTTTAGCTTATTTAGAGATTATGACTCCCGAGTCACATACTCGAAGAACTAGCTCCATAACCTAATGATTGTGTTGCAAAGGGAGGAAGATTATTAATTCCAAAAGAGAGAGAGAGAGGAAGGAAATAATTGAGGGGTGAAAGCATGAGACATCACTTACAATGATTGTCCACTTGATGGTTGCCTCAATCAATGCCTTGGATGACATTGAGTATATATACCTCATTTACTAGAGTGGTGATTAGCACTCCTTAGAGGTTATCCATCGATTAGAGTGGTGATTAGCACTCCTTAGAGGTTATCCATCGATTGGGGGTCATCCTTCTAAATGACCTCAGAGGCCTTGAGCCCCTCCCATCTCAACTCTAATGGCTTCCCCTCGATTAGGTCGAGGAGGTCAGTCATATTCATTATAACAAATGAGGGTCGACTTGTGCTTACATAGGTCCTAGATATGGTTCTATTGTAATACTATTTGGCTCGGCTCACGAGGGCTAGTTAGTTAGCTCACCCGAAGATCTTGTGCTTTTGAATGACCCCCTTAGGATTGTGATATCTCTACTTGAGGCTCCGATTGAGATTACTATTTAGGGTCAATCACTCGATGAGCTAGAGAAGTTGGCTCAGGTGGAGGGGGTGTGATGTTCTCGACAAGAGAGGGTGTGACATTCTCATCTTTTTAATTTACTAAGATTCACTCTTGTAGATAAGGAATTAAAAATCAAGAATAAATTTCATAAGTCATGAATAAAACACTGATGTATACCTCCGATGTACTGTTCTCGTACTAGAGTCACCAATAAATCTTTTTTCATTGTAATTACCATCAACACTTTGCTTGGGTGGTAATATATTTCTAATCTCGATTTTTTTTAAATATTATATTCTCATAAAAATTCTTTCGTTTCGATGTGATTCTGTGAATCACTTCATGTCGTTTTTGATGTGATTTCCACTCTTGTGAAGCGTTCATTAAACAATTCATGTACCTCCAAATCAATTCACGCACTTGGAATCCTTCGAATGGTAATGGTGCTGTACACGTAAGTTTGAGCTGGACTTCCAAAGGAGAGCCATGTGTCGTATGTCATCTTGTGCTTCGGCATTTATTTACTTTCCCATGTCATACATACCTTCCTCCGAGCTCGGTATTATAAAGTAGCCGTCCGAAGGGACATTTTAAGCATAGAGTTGCAAGTCTGCTTTCATCAGATACGTCGCAGAGGGAAAAGCCGGGATCCGATCCAACTTTGGGAGTGCGGGCCCTCGTGATCGAACTGCTCGCGTCCAAAGGAGTTGTCTCCATGCGATGTAAATGATAAAATAATAATCAAATCACGTTCATGTGAGAGCTATGCGATAATATTAATAATTAGGAATCCAACGAAATTTGATCTATAAATGACATCGGGGTCGTATTCTCACCGTTCTAAGTCAGCAGTGAGGGATAGACGGATGGGCTGGGCGATAGCGCTCCACGGCGGCGCCGGCGACATCCCGCTGTCGCTCCCGGCGGAGGGGCGAGCGCCGAGGGAGGCCGCCCTCCGCCACTGCCTCGAACTCGGCGTCGCCGCCCTCAAAGCCAACCGATCGCCACTCGACGTCGTCGAGCTCGTGGTACCACTCTCCCCCCCCTGGTTTGATACCATATCGTGCACCACTCTCACTTTTACCTTTCTGTTTTCTTGAATGTTCTTACAATTTATACTGCTCATTCCGTTGTATTGATAACGTACATGCATTTGGATCGTATTCATCAATATTTGCTCGTTTGTGTCGATGCTTTAGCGCGGTGACATTCGGATTTTGGAGATGCCTGTTGTACATATATATTTTCTAATTACTCTGGGTTACATGCAATTGATATGACTGGATGGGCAGAATAGCTGCCATTAGTCGGTCATAGTTATGATTGGAAATCACTGGAGATCTAAAAGATTGAGACGCAAAGTGCATATGCAAAATTAGGGCTTCGTTGCCAGGATCTAACATTTGAACAGTTTAATTGTTCTTCTGAAGTTCAATGCTTCAGAGGGCGTCCATTTCCTGCTGCCTTACTGCCTCAAGTTAGAAAGTTTTGCAAATTTGCCAAGTTGGATAATTTGCTGTTTCTGACCTTTTACTCACTAGGCACATATGAGAGTCTCTCATCACCAAAACGTTCACTGTAGTTAGAGAAACCAGATTGTATCTCTTTATTATAGCATATATCCATTTGAATAGAATAGTGCTTGCGATAGTACAACAATGCTAAACACTGTCGTCCTTTACATCTTATATTAAGCTTCCATCATTCTGTTTTATAATCATATTGTTGTTGGACGTCGAACTTGACAGTCTTGTACCTCAAGATCCCTCCACTCTTTGGTGACATTTAAGAAAGACAATATAAAAATTGAGTGCTACCTGATCTTCCTAGACATTATGCATTTGGTAACATGTAGATTGCAGTACTTCACTAGCCTATTAAAGATTACAGGTTCTATAATATGTATTTCCAACTTTTTTTTCTTTTTATTGTTGTGTGATAAAAAAGTGCTAACATACTGTTCGTTTGTCATGGATTGGTGCATACAATATTTATTTCTTGTCTCGTCGTTGCCCTGTTCTTTGCATATGAAATGTTCTGATTCTTTGCCTCATTTTATGCAATGAGTGTCTTACTACCCCTATTTAGATTCACGTTGCAATTTTTTTGATACAAGCAGCAGGACCTCAATTTATTTTTGAATGATGTTCAGTTTACTCAATTACTCTACATACTGGGTTAAAAGATAATGACATCCTGTCATTAAAATTATTATTATTTAATTATGGTGTTCTAACTTCCAATATCTACTTCTTTTGGACTAATCAGAAAATGTTATACAGGTTTGTGAGCTAGAAAACAGCCCATGCTTCAATGCTGGCAAAGGTTCTGTTTTGACTACTAATGGTACAGTGGAGATGGAAGCATGTATCATGGATGGTAACACTAAGAAATGCGGAGCTGTCTCAGGTCTTTCTACTGTTGTTAATGCTATATCTCTTGCACGACTTGTCATGGAGAGAACTCCACATATTTATTTGGCATTTGATGGTGCTGAGGCATTTGCAAGGGAGCAAGTTAAGTCATCAAATACCACCATATTTTTTCTTAAATTTCCTGTTAAAGTTAGAGGTTTAAATGCAACACCTTTAAATTTAACAGAAGTTGTTGATTAAGGTGTCTGTTATGCTAGCTGTTTTTGTTTATTTTGTACAAGATTCTAGTTTTCGACCAATTCGAGTTGTTAATCTCTTCAATCTGACAGAAAATTGGAAAATCAAAACTTTGTCTTCTACCTAATTTCCATAAACAGTCTAATAAAGCTTATGTAGGCCACTTGTAAGCATGTTTGCACGATCATCATATTGCTTATGTACAGTTGGAAATTGCTAATTAACAATGAGAAAATCTGGGTGCACATGGGTGAGCCTTTTATAAGAATTTTTGGGATGTGAGACAGTCTTATTCCCAATAATGCAGTTATATTATGTAGTGTTATTCGCACAATAGGAGATGAACATTGTGATAATTTTGTGGATTGTTATATGATGACAACAGTATGTTTCAGAACATGGAAATTATCATGTCTTGTGGAAAACAAGTAGTGGCTAATTTGTTCAACCATTACTTTACCATCAAGGTTATTTTACCAGTGACACTACTGATATAAAAATAAAAAACAAGTCTGAAGAAGCCTATGTTGAGCAGTGTAATTGATAAAGAAATGAAAAAAATAAATCAAGATAGTAGGGTCATTTTCAATAATAGACTAGAGACCAAAGTGAAAGTAGTTTGGACGTGGATGAAGGTTTCCAAAAGAAGAATTAAGGACCAAACTAAGAAAAACCAAATTAAATCTTAATTGTCACAATTACCAATCATGAAAGAATTTTGTTGAAGGGTAAAAATTGGATGAGGATGAGGTGATTTGGATCATGAACTAGCATCAAGGACTAAAGGGGGAAATTTAGCAAAATCCCTTTGATGCCTATTCCAAAGATGTGAGTAAAAGAGATTTTCTTTTGGAAGAGCGATATGGACTAAGGCATTATATAAATTTACTTCAAGTTGGGTGTTTATATTGGGTTTGGAAGGATAGATTGTTTGATGAGCGCTAGCACATTTAAACTTTCTAGTTGTTTAATTACGAGTTATGGTTAGAGTTATATTATGAAAGAAAATCCTAGGATTCAGAAGATTTGGACTTGATCATGCTTGTTTGGAAATTGGAGTCTTATCCAAAGATAAATCCAAGGCTACCTAGATTGATCAACAATAGGTGGAACTTATACAAGTCCAATTATAACTTTGTCAGTTAGGACCTAGATAAGACTTGTTGGTGATACTTATATCACTCATCCGCCACTCTCAAGTTTACCTAAATATTTATGTGACGACTATAGGCTTGAAAAGGACACTTAGAGGACAATCCATGACGAAAGGTAAAGATGATTTGGGCCATTGGTTGAACTATATGATGGGAGAAGAATAGCTAATTCCCATCTCCTTCATTTTGAGACTATTTTGTCTTTTATCCTTTTCATCTTCTTTGGCAAAGTAACACCAAGCTAAATACCTTTAGTTGACCATCATTGAGGTTCTTTTCCAATTGAGAGCACCACTAAGGCTTGTGTAAGCCCTGCAAAACTCTTCTTCCCTCCATTGACATCGATTTCCACCTGTTTTGCTTTCGATTGCTGAATTTCATGTATATTCTCTCTCCTTGATAATCTCCTTTTGGACCTCTTTAAATCCATCATTTGATCGTTCCCCTACATTTCATGGTTTGTTGTCACTGTAGCAGAGTGAGAACTCAATAGGAGTCGTAGCTTAGTTAATCGATCAATTGATCCGTCCCCTACATTTCATGGTTTGTTGTCACTATAGAGGAGTGAGAACTCATTAGGAATCATAGCTTAGTTTGTCTCAGTCCTCCAATAACATATCCTCAAGATAGCCAAGGAAATTGTTCGCTCTCCTGACAAAGATGAAAGAAGGGACAATAGGGCTTCAAGGAACTCACCTTTTAGGGTACCACCTGTTTCAACAAAAGCTCTTATAGAAATAAATCCAGTTAATACCAAACTTACCCTTTATGAAAACTGATAAGGACAATGTTCACCCCCAATCGGGTTGGCATGTGGCCATTAGCAGAGTAAAAAAGACAATAAAACATGACCATATCTACCATGTTAGTATAAATTGAAACGGAAGATACTCTCCGCATAGGTTTCTCTCTTGACTGTCCCATAACCCCTCGGAGGGATCATGTCAGGGACATCCCTGACAAGGGTCGTCTATTGTAGAACGAGGTGAAAAGGTCCAGCTCTACATCGAGGATCCTTGTCCTTGACCTTTCCTCTCCTTTCTTCTCCACTTTTGAAGATTTGTGCGGGAGATGGTTCTCGCATTGCATCAAGATTCAGGCTCCAAACCTAGTCGGGCTATTCTCACAGTCCAGGTTTGACAACTGACTTCTGAACTGACAAAAGCTTTTGTGAGTTGGGCTTGGGCCTTTTTTTTGTCTCTTTTGTTGTCTTCATAGAAAGATCTTAGGTGCACTCTCAATAAGAAAAGGACATTGCTGGTGATTGCCTTATAGAGTTAGAACTTGGTGGTAGTTTCTTGAAGTAGATGGAAGTTGAATGCTTAATAATGTTGAGTAAAGGAAATGACTAAGTCCCTAATCTTCTTCTCTTTAACTGTTTAACATTTGAACTCATCCTCTCTATCCACTTTGGGTGGTCAATTTCCTGCCAATGGGAGATGCAATTTCACAAATGAAAACAAAAAATCTTTTCATCCACTTCATTGTGACACATCATTTAGTTGCAATATTTGAGTGCTCAACCTAGTGCTCCAGGAGTGATTGCATCTGATGCCTGCAAATCATGATATACTTATGGCCTTCTGTCATTAATGAAGGGTAACATATTCTCTCTTCAGTTGTTACTGAGGCATACTCATTTTAGAATCCAGTTGATCTCATCCTGTTTTATTCTCGTGTAGTCTAATTTCAGTTCAGATTAGCCTTCCTAATTAGATCTCCTGTTCTATAATTTCTTTTTGGAGTAAAGACTTCATGCTTGGCTGTGAGCTCTTTAGCTTAGCATCTCTACATACGCTGAGGCATATTCCTTCTACTCAAATCTACTGCTTCTGCTAAAGCCTAACAAGGTTAGGCTCGTGAGTAGATAGTAAGTGTGATGAGTAGCTTCATTAACTAATCACAGGGTAATTTGTGGCTAGATCACTACAGCACTCAGTCGAGGTCCAACCAGGATAGGAATTCCTAACTGGATTTGGGCTAGTCTGACTGGTTTCTATCTAGCTAGCCAAATGTATTCAAAGTAGGATTCCAATTTTTAATAAGCATGGTTCAAGCAGATCTCCTAGTTCTCTGGGATATGTTCTTTTCTGATAGGCTATAATCACATATAATGATAGCGCAAGATTTGGCAACTACGAAAGTTGAGTCATGCAAGGTCCCTAGATCTTAATGCTTTTTTTTCTAACATGGGGTTAGTCTTGTGAAGCCTGTATAAAGATTCAACACCTTTAATGCAGTGTTATGCGATTCCCATCTGTTGCTTTGCCTTGGAGTTTTCTCCTTCTTTACCTGTATTTTCTATCTTGGGCATCAAAGGGGTCTTGCCAGAAAACCACTTCTGGCCCCTTTTATCTTTACTTTTTGCTTATACAGTTTCTGACTCTCTAAGTCTCACTTCATCAAGTATTTAAAGAAACCATAAATCAACTTGACATAAATTTCAGATTTGGAAGTTAGGCTTATAATATTTTCTTCAAATTGTGACCTTGTAGATTCATCAGCTTCCTATATTTTGGGAAACAAGAAGATGATGAAAATGAAACTAACTTATTCAGAAACCGGAGAAGTAATTGTTTTTCAAGGTGTAACTAAAAGAACGTCCAAATCAACAACCAATCTGCTTTCCCACCATGTGTGTGTGTGTACAGAACAATTATCTCGATGAAGAGCAGACATTCGGATGCTATTACAACACACTTTAATTATATGCCTCCATTTTTCAGTAACTGAGATACTTACTGTTTGCTGGTACCATATTCACATGGAATGCAGATGCATTCTTATGGAATCATACATGAGAATTAAGTCTCTAGCTCCCATAAAGAATCTTCTGTATATATATATATGTATACATATGTATATATACATATGTATATATATATATGTGTGTATATATATATTTTATATATATATATATATATTATATATATATATATATTGATAAACTAGAGTAATTAATTCAAGTTCTCTATTTTCTTTTGTGGCAAAATTTGTTGTATCCTCAATTCTGTATTCTTGGGCATTAAAAAATTGCTTCTGACACTCGCAATGCTGCAAGCATTAAATGTGGTTCCTAGAGTTGCATGTCAATGTTTTCTTTGATGAGCACTAAAGTAGGTCTTCATATTTTATAATTTTTGTTTACGACCATGGTGAGTGTATTAAATTGTAGATATTTACCTGAGTATCTTTCTGATGGGTTATGTTGAATCTTTAGGGTGTAGAAACTGCACATTCAAGCCATTTCATCACTCCAGAAAATGTTGAGAGGCTGAAAAATGCAAAAGAAGCAAAAAGAGTACAGGTGTGCTTTTGAACATTATCTCACCATGCAGTTCACCTTGTATTTTAATTTGAATTACTAGGATTCTGGAAGTCTTTTGTTCTTGCAGAGCTTAATTAGTGATGCATTATTATCTGTTAAATTTCAGTTGATTAATTTCTTTCATTAAGAGCATAGACTTGGGTTTGTCACTTATTTGAAACTTAAATGCATAAGAAACATTGTGAAACCTCCACCTCCCATGCATTTGTAACCATCGTATCCATTTGTCAAGATGCTAATGGATTTGAGAGACTATTCTCTGGCAAGTAGCAATGTGCGTTTGCATTGTCACCATTAATATTCATATAAATTCACTTTGCAGATTGATTATACCCAGCCCAATAAAGGAGCCATACCAAGTAGCAAAGGTGACAGCCAAATAGGGACTGTTGGATGTGTCGCAGTTGATGGCCATGGAATCTTGGCTTCAGCGACATCTACTGGAGGGTTGGTGAACAAGATGGCCGGGAGGATAGGAGACACTCCAATCATAGGTGCAGGAACTTATGCCAATTCATACTGTGCAGTCTCTGCTACTGGCAAAGGTGAATCCATTATCCAAGCTACTGTTGCTCGGGATGTTTCTGCCCTGATGGAATACAAGGGGCTTTCTCTGAAGGAAGCAGCAGCCTATGTTATTGAGAGAACGCCAAAAGGTAATGTTGGCCTTGTTGCCGTGTCTGCAAATGGAGAGGTGACTATGCCTTTTAATACAACAGGAATGTTCAGAGCATGTGCGACTGAGGATGGTTACTTGGAAATCGGAATATGGCCTTCGGGGATAAACGGTGATCGAGAACACCCCAACAAGTAAGAATGAGACAATGATTTTGTGTTATTCCTACAGGATTGGTAAGAAGAAGTTTGTTTGTGTTCCTCAACCAGCATGAATAAGAAGGCTATCATGTGTCGTGTTTCAGCATCAATTGATTCGTTAGCCTAATTTGGAACCGTAGACCTAACGTGTGTACAACATTAGAACATATTTCTGTTGGATTGGCGGTTTACTCGTTAGCTATCTTGTGTCCATGTTTCAGAGGTAGATGCCTTGGTGTTAGAAGAATTACCTGGAGTGATAGATTATTCACTAATGAGTTGCACTGAGTGAGTACTTAATCTGTGTCGATGGTCCATTTCCTTTGAACAAGCATTTTCCATTTCTTTCCACATAGATTGGCAGAGGTCCTTTTTGGCATCTGTCTTGCTCGGAACCGATTGGATGGTGTCAACTTGATCGAGCAGGTTATAGCCACTAACATGGATCGGAAAGTAGCATGGAGTTTAACAGAAAACTTAAGAAACTAAGAGAGCTCGAGGAAAATAAGAAACATCAAGAACAGTGTGTTTTGTCATCTAACAACATACTCATCACAATCTTCCAATTAACGTACAATAATATCCACTTATTAAATGTTAGATTTTGATGATAAAATTAAGTGATGAATTTTATAATAAGTATTCATTATCTAAGACGCCAAGATGTATCCAATTGGAAGCATTGATTATCTTATTTCCCTCCTTGAATGTAGTTAGGCTAGACTTTTCTTGAATGTGCCTATTGTATATATTTGCATCAGAGTAATTATGGGTTGCGGTTATCATTATTGTTTGGTAATCATTTTATTTTGAATGATTTCGGGCACAACGATCAATTTCTTTATTTCTGATAAAGTTTCAGAAATTGAAGATAGAATTTCTTTATTTTTGATAAATACAATGACAGATCATGCTCTAGCATAATAGAACATCTCTTTGCGAGTCCATGATGTGACATGAGGATAATTTAAAACACTCATACGATAATAATTCTACTTGATAGGCTATATTAGGGGGGTTTTTGAATCATGTGTTGCACAATAATATATGTATTGTTATATATTGATAAGGATCAAGGCTTGTATATAATTAAGCATCAGGAAAAAATTGGATGGCATTTGTATAATCATCGATTGGATATGTGACATGATTGAAAGGTTATAGTTATTCTCTCATCTACTTTTAGGCACGTGATAAGAGATTACATATCTTTTTTCATCTTCACTTTGTCCATAAATTTATTGCCCATAGCGGTCTTGTGAAAAATAGGAAGAGATGAGAAAGCGAGTCTAGTTCTCCTTATAAATCGACACCATTAGAGCTTTTGAATTTGATGATGGTACGTTCATAGATTAGATAAAGATTTTTTTGAGCAGCATCAAATTATACATATCGTAAATTTAAATATATTATTATTTGATTTTAAATTTTGACATTAAAGTTTTTTGCATAATAATATAAGGATGATTTTTATGTTTACTATCGGTATCAGAGCTATAGTTATGAAGTCAAATATCTTAGATCTATTTATTAACACCTTTTGCTCATGAAAATATGTTAATCAGTTTTTATTTACGATGCATGAATGATTCATCAATACTGTCGATTTGTTTTTCTATCTAGTCTATCTCATCGCTTGCTCGTGGGCGATATAAAGTTTTATCATGTTTGATCAATGGACCACTATTGATAGGTTTTTGTCGACAACGGTATTATTGAGGGCAATGGCCTCCAATAGTCGACCTCCAAGGCACAAGTAACACTATTGTGATAGTATTTGCTGGCCAAAATTGATGTCAACTGGATGCCGGAGGTCACATGCAAGCAACGACCATACCTTATGCAACGATGGTAGAAAGGGACATTTAGGGTTTTATTAAAAAGGATGGTTTTACCCCTCATAAGATAATTCCAAGCTGTCACTATGTTTACTTTCCACCTTTCTAGAAATTAAAAATTTCTTTCATATATCCTAGGTAAAAATTATAGTTTTACTTTTTAGAAATTAATTTTTTTTAACTGATATCCTCAATTATAAAATTGACTAATTTAATTTATTTTAATCAAATACTTTGATCGAACTTGATCATAACTGTATTTTTATTATTTGACCAAATTTAGATTTGATCAATCAAGTTTTGATCAAATTTAGGAAAAATTAAAATTTTGATTTTGATTAATTTTAATTTTAATGTCCTAATTGGATGAATGGTTAACCCAAATTTATAAGCCTACTTTGGGTAGCTTTGCCCAATTAAACATGATTGACTAGTATAAAGGTTCCATGCGAAATTAAAAAATATAAATTATGATTTTTTATAGTTTTCTCATACGTCATATTTTACACATAGTAATTAAAAATCTAATTATTGTTCTTGTTGAATCTCAGATTTTGATGATGAAATTAATTAATGTGTTAGTCATCTAATGTGTGTTTAAGTGACGTAGGACTAGCTTCGATCAAGGAGAGACAAATTGATTAAAGCGGGAGGAATCGAACATTGGGCCGGAATGAACATATCAGAAGATTAGACGTTGGGCCGGAGGATCTGTTGACGTATCGGCATAAGGCTTCGTGCCATGAGTTCGAGCATCGAGCTAAGAAGATCGGACATTGCACCAAGGCGATCAGATATTGCGGGAAGACAACATGCCGATTGGGCAATATGCCGAAGGAGAGGACGATGCGTTGAAGGATCGGACGAAGCGCCAAATGAACCAATGACATGCCGGACAATATAGGATTCGTGCTTGTAATAATTTGCTAGATCGAGTTAGTTTAGGTCTAATTTAGTCGATATTGGTGTGAAACAATACCAACTTAATTAGGAGCCAATTGGGCCTGAATCAAGGCTGAATTGGGCCTATTATTTGGCTCATTCAGGATCCTGTAGCAGGGTCTGGCGATGGTATCGCCCAGACACAATCTTCAAGATTGTGTAAGGCGGTGGTATCGCCCAAACACAGTCTTCAAGACCGTGTCAGGCAATGGTATCGCCCAGACACAGTCTCTGAGATTGTGTTAGGTGGTAGTATCGTCAGACTGAGTGGTACCGTCCAATGTCAGTGCTGTAGGTGGTAGTACCGCCAGTACCTGGGAAACCCGGGATGAGATCTTTTTTTACTCCAATTTTGAAGCCATTTGGGGGTATATAAATACCCCAGCTATTCCTGCATGGAAGAGCAATAATTGAGCATGAAATTGAGTTGAAAAAGGGGGAAAGAAAAATTAGAAACTCTCTTAGGATTTAGAGTATTTAGAAAGTTCTTCTAAAGGGAGAAGTGAGGTCTAAGAAAGAGAGGTTGTAAGGGTTGTCTCCTAAACCCGTGAAAAGAAGAAAAAGTGTAAAAGGGTAGTTGATCTTCTCCCATTGAAGGAAAATTGTTAGTGGATGCCAAGTGTAAAAGGGTAGCTGATCTTCTCCCATTGAAGGAAAATCGTTAGTGGATGCCGGTGGCCTCGACGGAAGAGGAATCGACAAAGTGAATGTAGGTCACGACGATTGAACCACTATAAAAATCTAGTTTGCATTTTTATTTTTGCTATTTACATTTATTGCAAACTATCATACTTCCTAATTACTTTAGCTACACACTCTTACGTAAGTGTTTCTCAAGTTAAACTCACTTTGTCGAAATCGGTTTTTATTCTAAGAAGATTTTTGTAACAACGACATTTTTATCCGTTGCACTAATTCACCCCCCCTCTTAGTGCCGACTTGATCCTAATAGTTCTTAGATATTTGTTTGGTTATTTATATGTATATGTTTGAAATTATGAAATAATATTTATTTTTCACATAAAGAGATGATTTATAGTATATCATGATTAGAGTTTTTCTTTATGTTGATTAACATTTAATAATTATTATGATAATTATTTTTATTATTATTGAACTATTTCAATATAAATTCAATTTAAAAAATTGGTGAATATTATTTGTAATTTATATCTTTAAATTTTATTTGGTCGATAGCTACCAAAGTGGCCTAGGATGATAGATTTATGGGATAATTTACAATACAGGTTTTATCATTTATAGAATATTTTAAACTATATTTTATAATATTGTATTGGTTGTGTAGCCACTAAAGTGGCATAGACCAATAACTTGTAAAATTATATTAAGAAATTAATCCTAAATGATAAAATAATAATATCCATAATGACATATATAATTAGAAGATTTAGATAATCCCAAGGGAGAATATATTTTGAATAATTATATGATAGGGTATGATGATATTGTTTTAGATATCCTTGTAGTTTAGGATTATATACCCAAAGGTAGCAATACAATACTACAATGATGATACCAATCATCCATAAATATTTTTGTATGAATATTAGATATATCAATATTTTTCCTAAAGGTGAAATAGAGAAGATATCAATAGTTCAACATTTATTAAAAAGCTCAAAGCATTAATATTATATTATATTATAATGATACTTCTTTTGTTACATTCTAGTAAATATCTTTATATTTTCTAGATTAAATTATTAAATATAGCTTGAGTATATGAATTTATATTGAGTGTATTAGACCTTGATCAGATTAGTTGAAAGGATCTCATACTTAATTATTGAAAGTTTTATGGAATAGATAATTAAGATAATTGATTAGGAAAAATCTAAGACTCAGATTTATGATAATTGCTGATAATATTTAGACTTCATTATAGTCTATAATTAGCACATTGAAAAATTTTAAAAATTAATTTAAATTTGCTAATAAATCATTAGCTGACATATTAATAAAAGAACTAATTGAAATTCAATATAATAGTATTTGAGGAATTCAAGATTATATCCTCAATATGACTAGCAAAGTTATAAGTTCAAAAACAATGAGTTTTGTCTTTTCTCGTATAATTTATTCTTAATTCTATTTCTTCTTATTCAACTTATTTAAAATTTACTATAATAAAATTAAGGATAAATAAAACTTAAATAAGCTGACTAATATATGTGTTTAAAAAGAATTAAGATTAAAATATGAAAGTCTCATAATATTCTAGGTACTACTTAGATTGGGTAATAATAAAAGAAAATTAAAGCATAAATCATTTGCATTTATAAATATTATACAACTCATAAAAGAAAAATATTCAAATTGTTACTTCTTTGGTAAGAAAGGTTATGTAAAGAAAAATTATAATGTTTGGTTTAAAAGGGAAAGATATAAGTCTAACTTTTGGAGATTTCAAATCAAATATTATAATTTTTTTAATATTTGGTAGATTGATTATGATACTTCAACATATGTTAACAATAATAGAGTTTTATTTTAATATGAAAACTAAAAGAGAATGAAATATTTCTCATTACAAGGAATCATTTTAAAGCGAAAGCGATAGTAGTTGATACTTGAGATACATACTATGATTTTATAATTCTAAAAATTTAGATTTTTTAATATAGAATTATCAAGATATTGTTTATCTCTTAATGGTCATAAACTCAGTATGATTCAATAAAAGTTACCATTTGAATTTTGTATAATAGTCTATACAGAATTAATGTAATCGAATATTAGAATGAAATATGGTTTCATAAACTCCTTGACATAATATATATTTATATTTGCAGGTCACTCCATATTTATGTTTTAGTGAAAAAAGATATTTTATCATCTTTATAAATAACGAATTGAGATATGACTATATATATCTAATTTATGTATGATCTAAGGTTGTTGACATATTTAGGTGTATATACGTGAAGTTGAAAGACAAATAAATAAGAAAAGTCAAAATTATTAAATCTAACACGGTTATAAATTTTATAGTAGTTATAATGAATTTGATCATAATTCTAGTTCTTTTATTAGATTCATGAAAAAGTAGATTAATTGTGTCTAGTATTATTTATCAGATATCCTATAAGTTAATTTCATCAATTTCTTTTGAGTTATAAACTAATAAAAGATTCAACTTAAGATATTTACATATTTAGAATTGTCCTAGAGATATAAGGGTCTTCAATTCATATGAAAAGAAATTAGATTCAAATATTATTTTTAGATATTTTATTACTTATCCAAAAATATACAAAAGCGTATATGTTTTATTACTCTAATCATAATACAAGAATAGTTGAATATCGTAATACAAAATTCCTAAAAAATGACAAATTGAGGAGATATACGTTGATACTCCTTCATCATTGGAGAGATTGTTATTGCTCAAATCATTAAATGATTTGATAAAAGCGAATAACAAAATAACATTATTGAACTCCCATATAATATTAATATCACTGCTAATGATCTTATATAATAATCACAATCGATAATATTTAATTATTTCAAATATCAAAACAGAGACCTTTTTATTTAATTAATATTATTTCATTATGTTAAACTGCCCATAATAGGGATTTACACGAAAGAGCCTACTATACCTTATCAATACTGTTTATATGAAGTGTAACACATTTCTGTAACAATGCTGCTCCGACGAGGACGATGACGATAACGACAACGACACTGGTAAATATTACTGGTTAGAAGTGCATGCATGAAAAGGGCAAGAAACGACTACGGGTGCATGTATTTTTGGGTAAAGGTCAAGTCATGGAGAAAGGAATACGAGGGATGGCACGCAGGCAGAGGTCCGACTTCCTCCGGCACGTAATCGAGAAGGTCTCGCTCATGTCCAACTCCTGGGGCATCCCTTCAGGTCCCGATGGGAGCTCCCAATCAAAGTTGTAGAGAAGGCTAGCCAGGGAAAGCTCTATGCTCTTCAAACCAAATGACATCCCTGGGCATATCCTCCTGCCTGCCCCGAAAGGTAAGAACTCGTAGTTGGTTCCCTTGAAGTCGACCATGGAATTCCTCTTCTCGAATCTCTCTGGCTCAAACTCTGTGGGATTGTCCCAGTGTCGAGGATCCCTTCCCAAGGCCCAAACGTTCACGAATACTCTTGTCTTCTCTGGTATCTGGTAACCAAGAACCTCGCACGTCTCCCGGCACTCTCGGGGGAGCAGCAGAGGAACAGGAGGGTGCAGCCTCA
>LVTN01001515.1:0-37974 GCA_001649415.1 Musa itinerans
TCATCATCAAAATCTGAGATTCAACACTAGGGACATCTACTTAGCAATGGGGTGCAGTTGTCCTATAAGAAAAGTAGTAGATGTGTGTGCCCTACAAGGAAAGACCTACAAGAGAAATCCTAATTGCGATATCCCACAAGAAAAGTTCTCAAATTTTAAGGACTTAAAAGGCACCCCTCTCCATATAAAACAAGAGATGTGCTTCTATCTAAAGGAAACCAAGAAGCCCTGACAAGAGTTCAGTCAGCCCTAGCTATTTCAATCTCAGAACAGAGAAGAGAGAAGGGAAGAATTTTGCATGGTGCAGCCCATCCTTCCTAATGGAGTTCTAATAACCAAAACCCCACATCAAAGCTTTGTTCAACTACTACAAGAAGTTCCAAAAACATACTGTTCAAGTCTTAAGAGGAGCTTCCAAATAGCAAGAGAGATGGAGAAAACCAAAACAGATAGCAATACGAAAACAACAAAGAGCACCCAACTGTTGTCTAAAGACAACATGCTTTCTTATGCATTTATAAGCTTTCTATTATGCCTTTATTTTGTTATTTCAAGTAATGTAGTTAGCACTTTGACTTTTAAAAAAAAAAGAGTTTTTTCAAGTTTTTGCTTAATTTTTCTACGATAGTTTTTTCCTTTAGTAAAACTTTTATTTGAAAGATGATATCGAGTCGACGGATTGTTGAATCCTAACCCAATATGGATTAGTATACAGTCATCAAATGAGATATCATGGATATATCTTTAAATATATATAATAGAGGATCTTGGAGTGGGCACATATCTCCATCCTATGAATCCCTAATCTCCTCTTTTCTAAAAGGGGATACGTGACATTCATACAAGGGTGAATGCTTATCCTCATCATATGAATTCTTATCCATCATTATTATAGAAAGAGACATATGACACCCATCAAAGGGAGATTTATTTCTATAAAAATATTATAGACACCATAAGATGCCTAAGCGAAGAGAAAGTCTAAGGGTGAGAAACTCTCTTGTATCTATTTTTTTTCCTTTCTCTTCTCTCGACCTTTCTCAATCTTCAATCATTATAATAATATTAACACTATCACAACAACAACACCGCTACCGAAAAGGAGCAATAAAATCAACAATTAATCATCATCAATATAACCCCAATTGACAATCACCACTCTACGTGTCACATCTTTTTCCAGGAGAAATGTTTTCTCTCAAGGCTTTGATATATTAACTCAAGGATTAAAATTGATCCAATATCTTAATTGTATGATTTGTTTAGGATTAACTCTTGAAATATTTCTTTTTTATCCTTCCACTCAAAAGTGAGCTTTATAATCCTTCTCATTTTTCTTTACTTAGTTATTTTATACTTACTTATCTAGTTTATTAAATTATTATCTAAACTAATCAAAAAGTAAATTAAATCACGATGAAAGATGAATTAGCATCTTCATTGTCACCTCCCATCTTTCTCAAGTTCTTTCGACTTAATCACTTCTTATTATAATTTTATTTTTTGTATTGATCAGTGGAACACTTAGAAATTTGACAAGTAGATAACTGATAAGGGCTTCTTATGGCTTGAATATCCTGCTGGCATCGTGCAATAAATAAAGAGACTTATTATACTATATATCAATCATGAATCTTTGCAAAGTATGATATATTAGTTTTTGAGAAAATAAAAAAGATCATTTGTGAATATTAATGGGCAACCAAAGGATTGCAAATGTTGTTGTTATAGTTAGTCTTGCTCCCTTTATGATTCGTGATCAAAGTATGATACTTCACAAAGTTTGGTATTTTTATTAGTCAACCAATATTACCGATATAGTCTCGCTCGCTTTGAAATATATGATCAGGGCATAATATTTCACAACGTTTGTTCTTATAATCTATCGAGTATTATTGATATAGTTTTGCAGGTTTTTAGATTCGTGATCAAGACATGATATTTCATGATGTCTCTTCTCTCCTCTTTGTTTTTCGTCTCTTCACCCTTACGATGGTAAGAATAAAAAGATTACCTATTTACAATCTCTTATTTATTATTTATTATTTTATTTAACTTTTTTATATTATTTTAAAACTATCTTTTACTCTCTCTTCTTTTTTCTTTTTTTTCTCCTCTTCTTTTTTATCTTTCCTTTCCTTTGCTTATTTCTCCTCAAGGATAGTGTCGAAGCTAACGATGGATGACAGAAAACATAATAACACCAGTATAAATAATAACATAATAACACCAGTATTTATTTTTTAAAAGAATTATAAATAATAAAAATTATTAATAATAAATGAGAGCTTCTCAGAATAATAACACCAGTATTATGACCATGCATTGCTCGCAGCAAAGGGTCAAACGACAGTCACGTCGGTCCTCGACCTGCGCACGGCCACACCTACCGTTCACCACCGCCTCGCTGTCGCTCGCTGCACATCTGCTTTTGTTTCGAGCACCGAGCCGCTTCGTTTCTGAGGAGACAGGGTAGACACGGCGCTTACCGCCACTGCGACGGGTTCCTTTCTCTCTTCTAATCTTTCCTTCTTTTCCGACACACACAGAAGATAAAAGAGAAAGAGCACCAGACATGTGAGAAGCTAAAGTACGTGAGATGGAGATCTCGTCTCTTCCACTTCACTTTTGCTTTTCCCTCTGTGGTCGTCATCCACGTCCAACTTTGGGGAGGTCAGAGAATATTATTGCCCACTGGATTGCAACTTAAAGGTGGCACCTTCCACGAGGCTGCCTCCGGGAACCCATATCTCTCTCTCTCTCTCGCTGTGTGTCCCTCCGGCCCTGTGAAATTGAACGTATTGATTTCTCTACAGGTTGAAATTGAATAAGGTTCTAACTCAGTCTCAACATCAGGATTTAAACTAATCCGGATCCAACGTTTCAGCTAGTCATAAATCTGATGTTAAAAGTGATAGAGAGATTCCATCTATAGGTTTTTGCAAAAGCTGTATCAGGATATACCTAATAAAATTCCTCTCATATTTAAATTAGTAAAATCATAATATTTGAAAGATAAAAATATAATTTGACATTGACAGATGGTGTAATGGATGTACTTAAGATTTTTTATAATAAATTTAATTAATCATCAAAATATAAGTAAGAAGTTAATCCATGAAATAATTATATAAAATTATTATTCAATTATATAAATATTCATCGAATCATCGATAATTACGAATTAACCTATGTTGACATCAAAAACCCATTATTATAACGTGTCGAGATGAGTGAACATTCATTCAATAAGCGTAATTATAGGATAGGTTATGCAACTAACATGTCGGGCCCATAAGGCTCAGTGGAACCTAACAAATTGTCGGGTTGTGTAGGTATTAATTCCATTATTGTTGACAATCACCTGAGTTGTTGGACAATTTAAATGCCAAAGTCTTTTGGTTCTGTTATTTTAAATATTGTACGTGTAAAATAAGTATGGTAAATGATCATACATATGCTATCAAGAAATAGCTTGTGAACTGACAGACTTTGTATTTTGATGTGACTATTTAATTGCAAAAGGGTGATCAGAATTGTGCCAACCTGACTAACCTTTATTGCCAAGGGATAAGTTTCTCAAATGAAGTCAATATTTTCCATCAAAAACTTGATTTTTGGGGCCCTTACCATATTAAAGACTTTGAATTCTAAGGAAGATGAAGATGATCATGCCAATGGGCAAGCCACCAGTGTCATTAATTGACGAGAATTATGTTTCATACATGTGCTATTGCATACGTATATGTATATAAATAAATACATTTTAAGGCCATATAGAAATATACGAAAAAAGCACTTAAAAGAATTCCAACGCAGGCCTCTGTCCGCTCACCTACTGTTCCTAACGCCACGTCATCCTCTGTTTCTTCAACTGCCCCCGTCCCATTCACCGTTACCTTACCGCCACCTCGGTGACTCTACCCCGACACAATCTTACTCCTCCCATACCTTTACTTACACGCAGCGCGTCGTCGCCTTTGACTCCCGTTCTCCGCCTCCGTTCGTCCCTCCTCTATCTCCTCCCTTCGATTCCCCCGGTGGCAGTCTCCTGACCACCTTCCTCCTCTCACAACCGCGGCGTCCGTACCGTCCCGCTCCGTCCCCGCGGTCGAAACACCGCCGTCTTTTGCTCGCAATTAAACCCCGCCGGTCCCTTGTGTGAGAGAAATCGTCTTCTCCTCTCGATCTCATATCGTTTCGGGAGAAGTAAATCTTAGGGTTTGGAGAAGAGTCGTTCTTTTTGCGCGTGGAGATCGATGAGAGTTCGGCGGGGGATCCGCCATGGATGACGGCCGGAGGTCCCGGAGGATCGGGTTCAGTGGCGGCGCGGCGACCGCACTCACATGGAATGGCAGATCTCATTGGTACTGGAAGCGCTGACCGGGACATCGACAAGGTAACGGGCTTTGTTCTTTCTCACAGATTCTTCTTCTCATCAGATTATTGGATCTATTTTTCATGTTCGATGGTTTCTGTAGCTCAAAGTAGTTTTGTTTTTGTTTGCTTTCCCATGTTGAATTTTGTGGGTGGAGTGAAGAGATTACAGGCTATTAAGATAGTTGTGTTTGTTTCTCTTACGAACTCACGAATTTTTTTGTCGATGTCCATGGATCTTCTTCTTGTATAAATGCTATTTTCCAGTAAGTGAAGAATTGGGGATGTTAATGGGAGTGTCTGAGGATTTCTGATTACAGGAATTGGTAGAAAGAGATAGCTTCAGTCTTTCTTCGTCAGAAAAGGTTCCGAGGAGGGAGATGTACATATATTTTGTCAAGATGTAGTATAGCATAGATTAGGGCAGTTGTTGAGCAGAGTGCTGGAATTGACATGAACCAGTTAGCATGGAAGAATGTGTGAAAATAGAGAATAGGAAGTATGTTGGTTCATTGTTGAATGATGAAAGAAATTTGAAATGAATTTTATAGGTGTGACAGAAAAATGCAATGGCTTTCCTGTGAGAACCGGCAAGGTAGGACCATTGCCTTCCAACTTTGACTGGGTGCTAATATAGTTAAATTGACCTTTACTTTCTAATAAAAATAATCACCAATAAATTCACATAGAAAGCAGTGACCTTCTGATAAAATCTGAGAATGGGTTATTAAATTATGTAGCCCTATCTAATTAGATAAGATAAATTATAGATGTAACTGTATTCTGATCATTGTTATCGATCAAACAAAAGGAAGTCCAATTATGATATGATTCCTTAGGAGATGACCTTGATGAGAGGGACTCTCGTGGTTATCATCCTAGACCCTTTGCTCTCGCTTATAAAAGGATATGACCTCTTAGGGATGAAACATTATATATTAAGATTACATATCTGTTTTCAATATCTCTTAGTCCTTATTTCATTGCCCATGGCGGTCCTGTAAAGGATAGGAAGAGAGCAGAAAGAGAGTTTAGCTCTTCTTGCATATCAGCATTGTTGTAGCTTTTGGATCCAACGATGGTTCGTTTGCAAATCAGATAAAGGTTTTTCGAATGACATTGAAATGTACATAATCTCGATCTTGATCTATCGTTATTTGATTTCGATTTTAACATTAAAGTTTTTCACATAATAGTAGTATAATTATAGTTTTCATACTTATAATTGACATCAGAGCCATGTTTTGAAATCAAATACCTTAGATTGTAAAAGTATATCAGATCTGTTTTATATTTAGATTTATTTATTAGCACCATTCGTTTGCGAAAAGATGTTGTTCGGTTTTGATTGTACGATGCTTAAATAATCCGCCTGTGTTGTTGATCTGCTTTCTTATCTCGTCCGTCTTGTTGCCTGCTTACGGGCGATGTGAGGTTCCTCGTGTTGGATTGATGGACTACGATCGACATCTTGTTGTTGGCGATAGTATTGTTGAGGGCGGTGGCCTTCGGTGGTCGCTGGTTCACTCGCAATCAACAGTTGCATATAGGTGCGAAATCGTAGTGGGGTGTGAAACCGACGGCGGTTGCATGCACGGTTGCCTGTGTGCAGTAGCCTTGCGACGGTCGGCTTGCCTTGGTCGCAAGCAACTGCACACGTAGCAATGCCGCTGCTTGCGACGATTGTAGTTGTGTGATGGTTGCAACGTTGCCTTTAACCGGCGATTGTAGTAGTTTCATTGCCTATGACGGTTGTGGTGGCAACAACGCTGCCTTCGATTAGTGACAACAACAATGCCATTGCGATGACATTTACTTGCCATAGCTAGTGTCAATTAGATGCCAAAGGCCACAGTTCCTAGTGGTTGTGCGGTGGACAAGAACAACCGTGGTGACTAGTGGGGTCGGTTATTGTAATCCAACAGACGATGGTCAGCGGCGCATGGCCACGAAGGAGTTTTGTCGGTGAGGAACCTACGCCGTGAGCATAGTCGCGCGTGGGCGCGATGGTGTGACCCCTGGTGGGGTCGCAAGTTGGCCGCATGAGGCTCATTGCACATTACGACGGTCGTAGGCGACACACAAGCAATGGACGGTCACACACTACGATGACTATATGCCTTACAAAGCAGCAGTTGAGAAGAAAAGAAAAGAAAAAAAAGAAAAAACTTAGGATTTCATCCATTAAAATGATAGTTTTGCCATTATAAATCCTTTTAATTCCAATCTATGTCCCCTTGACAATTTTGCCCTTTAGAAATCATATATTTCCATTATATATCCCATTCAAATTATAATTTTACCTTTCAGAAATTAAATATTTATGATTTGTGTCATCAATTATAAAATTAACTAATTTGATTTATTTTAATCAAATGTTTTGATTAGATTTGATCCTGATTGTATTTTGACTGTTTGACTATATTTAGATTCGATCAATCACGTTTTGATTGAATATAGAGAAAGTCAATTTTTGACTTTGATCAACTTTAATTTTGATATACATACTGAGGCTAATATTTAGCCTAATTCTGGGTTGATTGGTTTAATTCATAGTTCCATATAGAATTTTAAAAAAAATATATATAAATAATGGTTTTCTTTTATAGTTTTCTCATATGATATATATAATATATGAAAATTCTTAAGCCGTTGACACTTTTGAGGTATACATAAATGAAGTTAAGAGATAATTAGATAGAAAAATCAAAATTATCAAATTTGATAAGGGTGGTGAGTTTATGGTAAATATGATGAGTCCGATCATAATTCTAGTCCTTTTACTAGTTCGATCAAAATCTTGGTTCTTTTACTAGATTCCTAAAAAAATGAGGTATTTGTACTCAGTTTACCTTACCAGGTGTGCCACTATAAAATGACATTGCTTAGAGGCGAAATCATACTTTTATTGACATGATTATGAGCATGATGAGTTATTCCTTTGTACTTGAGTTAATGTATGGTGAAACTCTTAGGATAACTATGTATATCTTGAATATGGTTCATAGTAAGTCGGTTATATTAACTCCATTTGCGTTATGGATTGGTAGGAAACCCAATTTGAGATATCTACATATTTGAGATTGTCCTTCAGAGATAAGTGTCTTCAATCGGCATAAAAAGAAATTGGATTCAAGAAATATAGTTCTAGGTATTTTATTGGTTATATAGAAAAATCCAAAGGATACAAATTTTATTGTTCTACTCATACTACAAAGATAGTAAAATATGGTAATATAAGATTACTAAAAAATGACGAAATCAGTAGTTGTGAAAAATCTCAAAAGATTAATTTTGATATAGAGGAGATATAGGTTGATACTCTTTTATTATTTTTTATTCGAGAGATTATTGTTCCTCAAATCACTAAACGGATTGATAATGGTGAACAACAAAATACATTGATGAACTCCCATATGATGTTGATGTTATCGCTAATGATCCTATTAAACAATTACAATTGATAATTTAGATAAGATCTCAAAAGAAAAGGAGACTTGTCATTTATGATGATTATGTAATATATCTACAAAAATACGATTATGACATAGGAATCAAAAGAGACCCCTTATCGTTGCAAATGGGTCTTTAAGACAAAACATGACTCAAGGGGCAATATTGGACTATATAAAGCTAGACTTGTGGCTAAAGGTTTTTCTCAGAAAGAAGGTATCAACTATAATGAGACTTTTTCTTTAGTTTCTATAAAGGACTTGCTTAGGATTATTATAGCATTAATAGCTCATTATGAACTTATGTTACATCAGATGGATGTAAAAATAACATTTCTGAATAAGGATCTAAATGAGGAAATCTACATAGAATAACTTGAAGGATTCGTAGAAAAGGGAAAGGAAAGTTGGGCTTGTAAATTTAGGAAATCTATTTATGACCATAAATAAGCTTCCACACAATAGTATATAAAGTTTCATGATACTATTACTTCTTTTGAATTTAAGAAAAATGCTGTTGATTAGTGTATATATTTGAAAGTTAGTGAGAGCAAGTTTATTATATTGGTCTTATATATGAATGATATTTTGTTTGCCAGTAGTGATCTTGGTTTACTGCACGAAACTAAGATGTTTCTTACTAAAAATTTTAAGATAGCTGATATGAATGAGGTAGCTTATGTTATTGGCATTAAGATATTCAGAAATAGATCTTAAGGATTGTTAGAACTATCTTAAAAATGATATATAGACCGAGTCTTAGAGAAATTTAGTATATAATTTTGTTTAGTTAATGATACACCTATTACCAAAGGTGAAAGATTTAGTCAAAGCAGTGTCTTAAGAATGACTTAAAAAGGAATCAAATGAAGGATATTCCTTATGCATACGTAATTGGAAGTCTATTATATGCTCAAATCTATATGAGATCAGATATCAGTTTTGTAGTTAGAATACTAGATAAATACCAGAGCAACCTAGGAATGGAATATTGGAAAGCTACAAAGATAGTGATGAGATATCTATAGGGGATGAAAGATTATATGCTTATATACAGGAGATCAGATCAACTTGAAGTAATGGGATATTTAGATGTTGATTTTACAAATCACTTCGATGTAGAAAGTCCACTTTAGAATTTATATTCATATTAGTTGAAAAGATAATTTTTTAGAAAAGTGCAAAGCAATCACTTATTCATTCATCAGCAATGGAAGCTGAATTTGTGGCATGCTTTGAGACCACAAATCAAGTTTTATGGTTGTACAGTTTCATATCATGATTTGATGTGATTGATTCAATTGTTAGGCTGCTGAGGATATTTTGTGATAATACGATAACAGTTTGTGATAATTTAATTGTTTACAATTGATGTGATCAATTCAATTATTAGGCCATTAAGAATGGCAAGTACTCTAGTGCTTCTAGGCATATCGAGATAAAACTCTTGGTGGTTCGAGAAAGACTCCAGAAACAAGTGTCAATTGTAAATCTAAGCACTACCTTGATGACCGCTAATCCATTTACTAAAGCTTTACGGTCTAAAGTATTTAAAGAATATGTTCTTAGAATGGGGCTTGTGAGTAAACCATAAAATTATTTATATTTTATGTTTAATTAAAATTATTTATTTTTGCTATCTTATTTATATTTATGTTTATGCATATTATAATTGAATATGATCATGGTTCACCTTATCGGTCTATACTAGTGTGTCGACCAATCGTCGATACGGTACGTACTGAGGCATATCGACGTATTATATGTTGGTATAGCGGGGCATACTGATGGCACAAAAAAATATTTGAAAATAGCTCCAAAAATTTCTAAAAATAAAAAAAGTTAGATTAAGGATTTTAAGTTAGAAATAAATATAAATTTAGTATAATTTTAGCAAAAATAATCTAAATTAAGAAAGAATAGTGACATATTTTTTGGGCTTTGAGGAGTAGCCTTATGATATGTTTCGGACCATCATTCTATTAATATTGAATTATCTACAAAGAAATGATTTGAGTTACTAGGTTATTTTTTAAATAATTTAAATTTTAAGATTTAAATGAATCAAGTAATCAATTGATGGATATACCTAGTTCTACCACCAAAAAGAACAATGGGACTCCACGGGCGATGGATTGGGGTCCTCAATCCTATGTATCTATATATCAATTTGATATATTTGTAGGACCCAATCCTGAAATTGATCCAACGACATAGTATACTGATATACTGTATGTCATTGGTGCATCCATGTGGTGATGGTTGTAGTCTGATCGTTTGAGGTGGCTCTTGAGGCAAGGACGATTATAACATGTATTGGTGTAGACCATAGAAAATATCAGAACTTTTACTTTCGCCATTGATCTACTGCTCCGTATAATAAGATCGATCATCGTACTATTGCTAAGAGAAGATGATCATCATTGTACTATTATTAGCCATAAGATTCTCCATAATATAATGGCTATGCATACGATGAGCTTCGCTCTATGTCTATGTCATAAGCTCTATCGTATCTGCTCAAAATCATTCCCTGCCTTCCTCTTTCCCTTTCATGTATAAACTTGACTAATATCTCATCGAGCTCCATGATTTGAATCTTGGGTGGCATGTATAAAATACTACTCCTTGGTCCATGCACCACCCTCAAATTATGTAGACGGGACTATTGACTCCTTGGCGTCGCCGCCATCATCGGTCGAGGCACTGTTGTCTACGTCGCTGCTATGTCTCCGGACCGAGCAGGTTGTTGAATGTGATCGAGAAGGTGTCTCGTCACCTGACTTGATTTTTTCCAATAGTGTGATTGATGCTACTGCTTTCTCCTTTGTCTTTACCTTTGTACGCTGATGGATGACTATGACGATTGGGTGTCTCTAATTCCTCTTTATTAGAGTATTGTTCCTCTTAATCCTCCTAAATTTAATCCAATCCATAAATCACAGTTTTATTGAGTTTATGAGAGTGAAAATGTGAGAATGAGTTAGAGATATGAGTGAGAAAGAGTTCAAGGGAATTGAAGAGTTTGAGTGACATGAGTTGAAAGAGGGGGGGAAACCCTTTCCTCTAGTTCAAACGGTTAAATAGACTATTTGAAACAGGGCAATCTCAACTCTTGATTGGTAATGGTCGAAATCTGACCATTACCAACTAGTACAGGTCGGTAACGATCGGATTTCATTTATTACCAATTGGTACAGACCTTGTATCACACGATATGGGGTCATGTAATGTGTATTACCCCGTATAGGGCGGTTCGCGTATCGGTCCCTTGTTGGATCGATACGTACTACTTGTACCAAGTGATACACCTCAGTACGGTAAACCTTGAATGTGATAACAGGCTTGTCTTGACAAGATAAATTATAGGGGTCATTATGTACTACATTAGGAGAGACTAACAATGTTATGGTACATAGGGAGTATGACATTAATGACATACAATCACTATGACTCGCATTGGTAGTTGAATTTTAATATAGTATTATTGTACTTATTGGCTTGTCTTAAAATTCATGACCATGTATAAAATATTTTTCTAAATTTTTAGAATTCAATTAGATAAAATTATTTTTAAATAAACTTTTATTTTATTTATTTTAATTTTGAATTTCATTTATATCTTATCAATTAATGAGCCAAGTGGGGGATATTATATTATGTGGCCCTATCTAATTAGATAAGATATATTATATATCTGATTGGATTTTGATTACAGTTATCGGCTAATTAAAATGGAGTTCAATCATGGTAGCATTCCTTAGGAGATAACCTTGATGAGAGGGACTCTCTTACTTACCATCTTAGACCCTCTGCTCTCCCCTATAAAAGGACAAGACCTCTTAGGGATGAAACACTAGATATTGAGATTGCAAATCTATTCTTAATCTCCCTTAATCCCTATTCCATCTTTTATAATGGTCCTGTGAAGGATAGAAAGAGAGGAGAATGCGAGTTTAGTTCTCCTTGCATGTTAATATCACTGTAGCTTTTGAATCCGATGACGATGCATTTGCAGATCAGATAAAAGTTTTATGAATGACATCGAAATGTACGTAATCTTGATCTTGATCTATCGTTATTTGATTTCAATTTTGGCATTAAACTTTTCCACATAACAGTAGCATAATTATAGTTTTTATGCTTACATGGGCTTGTTAGGACCATTGCCTATCACCCGCCCTTAGTTACTGATGTGGTGAATTAGCGTTGACTTTCTCATGCACATTTTATTAGTAGCTTAGCATATATACAAAGTGGTGTCTTTCCTTCTAAAATTTTAAAATTAACATGTCAGGACCACTGCTTATCAACTGGACTTAGCTACTCATATAGCTGAATTGGCCTTTTCCTTAAATACATTTGATCAATAATTTGAAAAGCCAAGCATACCACTTTCTCAAACAGTGCAATAGGCCATAACAAGGATATGCAGATGACATCTGTGATTCACAACTTAAAAAGGGAGCCAATAATGCATGTCTTTCTATGGAGCAAGACATAACATCCATAACATGAAATTTTGATGTGGGAATACATTAGACACACTAAATTTTTATATCCACTTTTATTTGGTAGACATGAATATAAATGAGAAAAAGACAACATAGCCTGTATAATATACTTGTTTCATGAATTGGAAAAAATCAAGACGGTAAAGTTAGATACCAAAAGAAATCTTATATGGCTAATATCTTGCCTTGAATGATATAGAAAAATATATTGCTCAGCCATATATGCTGTAGCAAAAATATGGATTTTCCTTGTATTTCAGTTAGCATATAGAATGTAAAGAATATCAGCAAACAATTTTGAAAATAGCAAAGATAATAAAAATCTAAACTATAAAATATACATAAGGTGTTTTTGGAGATAAATTTCTCATGTTTCTACAAATGCTATGATAAATAAGTATAAAGGAGTTCGATCAGTTCATGATACAATGGACCAATGACAATCATTAAATTGGAGAAGAGAACAGGCTTTTGTGAAGGGAACATATGGCAGGTCTAAGATTAGAGTTGAGAAGAACTAGAGAGACTCTGAAGGTTGCCTAATATAGGGCAACGGAGGGGAACCCCAGATGCATTCATTGATTGAAAATCTGGGGCTTCAAGAGGAGAGAAGAATGACATGAATGTAAGAGAAGAGGGCCTATACTCAAGAGATTTGGTTTCCTCTTGGACTTGGCAAGCAAGCAACTTTGATGTTAAATATTTGAACTTTTATACACATACAACATTAACTCACAAAAATTTGAAAATTAATTTAATTAATTTTTTAAATACATGCAAAAAATTTAAAACATGTGTTTGTCATGAAGTCATTGTAGACCTTACTTTTTTTTCTTTGATATTAAGGCTATTACACATTTTGATAATGGAGATTGTAAAAATAGAAATGATGATTGAAATTTCTCAAGTTGGTATTACAGAATAAATATCCATTGGAGGCCAAAGAAACCACAAAATGTATGTCTTACCCATCCACTATGTCATATTTATACCATGTTAAACTTGTGACCAGTATTGTTGTTTTAATTGTTAAAGTTTGTCAATTTAATTTTAATTAGTGAAAAATATTGATCTAAGGGGTATAGGTAGCAAGACAATTGTTTGGTGTTGGGTTTAGAGGAAGATTGGCAATATGTTCCTTTGTTAATGGGACTCTCTTTTGGTGTCCAGTAAATACCATTCTTGATTTCATGTGTTAGTTAGGTTTCCTACTAGGTTTAAGTCATTTGGTAATATCACATGATTAATTTTATAACAAGAAAGAACTAAAGCAAACTAATTCATTTGGATAGCATGACAATATATTTAGTTCAAGTGATTTAAATAAAAAAAGACATATGAAGAAAGATTGTAAGAAAACTAAGTGTCATTTTCTACAGTTTGTTTCAATGTTTTGCACTAAAGAAATGGTTATCTGGTCTAACTTAATTTTACCAGGAGAAAGACCGTGTCATAACATTGAGAAATGAATGCAAAGTGGATATACCTTGCAATTTAAGAGTAAGAACATAAAGAAAGTTTTGTACCTTGATGGAAAACACATGAAATGGAAGCCTAATATATAAACTTTGAGATGACTTTCTTTATGCATAAAGTGGAAATAATATGAAGAAATAAGTAAAGGAGTAAGAACATGAACGGTGAACTGTACCTTAGTGGCAAATGAATGAAAAGAAGTTGAACAGATAAACTATAATATATATTATTTATGCATAAAGTAAAAGTAACTTTAATATAGTATAATAGCAAAAGAAGACAATTAAAAAAGAAAAAAGAGACTTCTTTGCAAAGCAAAAAAAAAAGAAAATCTACTTTTGGCCTATGCAAATTGTTTGGAAGATAATGGGATAAGGTAGTAATGATTATGAATGACTCCATTGTAGCTTTTCAGTTCATATTTCTATTAAATCTTTGTAAAGTTGTTGGTTTTTTCCCTTTTAATACTTCAAAAAATATTCTCATTACATAATACTTATACATATATATTTATGCATAGGTCAGCCTTCTCAAAATAATTTATGAAGTGAGTGTATATCATTATTAATTTTGAGTTCATCTATCTCATATCCTGGTTATATCTGTTTGGGGGACGTAATTTAAGTGCTACTTCATTCGTGTCATATGCTGGTGATATCTGACAGGCCAATGTAAGTTTCTCATAATATTAATCTTGATCTGATATCCAATAGTTTGTTGTAGTTTCTTTTAGAAAAATAAAGTTATTAGATAACACATTTCTTCCTATCTTATATGCATCTCAGTCTCAACTAAACAAATAATGAAATATTATTTCATTTTGTTTATGTTACTGAAAATTTCAGATATGACATGTAACTGCTCGTTGTTTTAACTACTTTTTCTGCTTTGTAGTTACTGGTTGCTTTAAAAAAGGGCACACAATTACTTAAATATGGTCGTAAAGGAAAGCCAAAGTTCTATCTATTCAGACTATCCAATGTGAGTTTGTTACAAGCATTTTTTTCCTGATTAATCAGCTTAAAATTTTATTGTATGATGGCTGGAAGATATCCTCATGAATATAATATGCTGGTCATATAACATTTCATTATTCGAATATTGAAATGCATGCTAATTTGCAAATTGTCATTATTAAACTTTCAAGTGAACATATGAGTTTATGATGTCTCTGAAAATTAGACTTAATTTTCAATTGGTGTCACAGGATGAATCAACATTAATTTGGTTTTCTACTAGTGGTGAGAGAACATTGAAGTTGGCCTCTGTTTCAAGGATTATTTCAGGACAAAGAACTGTGAGATCATCTTCATGTTTATTCTCTTTTTAATGTGAAGGGTTTAATTTATGCTGCTATGACAAAATTCCAAGCTTTGTTGTTTTGTTTGCAATTCAATATGCAACCACTTCACTCTAAATTGACTATATATCTTCTACCTACAGTCTGTTTTTCAGCGATATCCACGCCCAGATAAAGATTATCTGTCTTTTTCACTTATTTATAATGATGGCAAAAGGTCTCTTGATCTAGTAAGCACATCTGAAGTTTCTTCTAATATTTGTGTGTTCTTATCTTGTCATGATCTGTTTGTGCTGAATCTGATTCTTGTGTACAGATTTGCAAGGATAAGGTTGAAGTAGAAGTTTGGTTTTCTGCATTAAAGACATTAATTTCTGCAGGACAATATGGACGACCAAAAATAGATGGATGGAATAATGGCCTCTATAATGATGTAAATCTTTTATGCTATTAGATCATTTTTCTGGTTTTTTCTCATGGGTACTTTTATGGTTAGCAAATAGTCTTTTAGTGAACATGCTATTATCTTGTAACATCACACAACCGTTTAGAATTTTGTCTATATAGATTAATATGATACCTATTTTTTTGTTAGAATTATCTAAGCATAAACTTAGTGTTTCTTTAATTAAGTTAAGTTGGAATTTCATGTAATTGCCTTATACTGGTTTCAAGGATTGCAATTTCATACCGAGTTACTATATTGGTCCCTGCCTGGACCGATACATACCAACTGGTACCTATATACCAATATTGTACAACGATATGTACTAAAGAGAAAAAAGAAGAAGAGGAAGGAAGAATAGGAGGAGGAAGGAGGAAGGAGGAAGGAGGAAGAATAGAAGGCAGTGGAGGAAAAGGAGGAAGGATGGGGAGAGAAAGGACGAAGAGGAGACGGTGGAGGAAAAGGAGGAGAAAGAGAAAGGAAGAAGGGGAGATGGTGGTAGGCAACACACATAGGAAAACATAGTGGTGGGCTCTGTGAGAGATAGAAAAGGGCTCCGCATTCATGAGTCTTAATTGAAAGGAGTTTTAATTTTTTTTTTTTAATTAGATCAGATTGGGCTGCCAAAATGGGGTGGTTTTCTTGGTTCAGGTTTGAACCTGTAAATACCAGCCGATACAATCCGTATCAATCGAAATTGACTTCCTTGACTTGTATAACATGAAAGTGACCAACTTGTATATTTTCTTTGTTGGTTTATCTGCTAATAGTTCGATGATATTTCCCTCTTCATGAAGTTTTCATGACAAATTTTAGCAAAATGTAACACATTAGCAAAGTCAGACTTGGAGGTGGTTGTGGGCCATCTCCATGCTCACTGGATCATGCCTTGTTTCACAACACCAGAGAAATGGAACAATATCTGTTAATAAAGCTTGGCTATAATCTGTCCTATATGTTATATGAAGGAGTAGTCTTGAAAGAATAATGCTAATAAATTCATTGTGTACAGTATCGCTTCTGTGTCAGATTTACACAAGGAATTTGCTTGTTTAGAAGCACATGAAGTATGAATCTGTACAAGAGTAAGTAGTTCCTTTATGTCTGAATACTTGTTATTCTAATTTCGATATTGAAGGTCATATTTGCACATATGTTCATGCAGAAGTCTGAAATTGCTTGTTTACCATGGTAAAACATGAAATTTCAATATTTTATATTCCTTGTCAAAAGATATATTTTATTCATGCTTGTTTTGGCAGTACATGTGCAGACTTGTTACATTATCACATGTATTCACCTGATAGGTGCATAAATCTAGAACCTAAGCTTCTGGGTGATACATTTGGAATTTTAAGTTTTCACATATGTAATATATGACACAACTAGTTTATCTATGACTTCATTAACGTTTCACTGTTTCAGAAAACATTTTTTTTAAAAGCACCTAGAATTAACCATCCAATTAAGAATTTGTCATGTTTTATATCTGGAAGCTGTCAGCCTGAAGCGAGTTATCGCCTCTTCGATAGCCATGGTTGAAATATAGTATTTATTGGTTTTTTTGAATTTGTATGTCCAGTTTGTAGGGTGGCTGATAATGGGAACATTATGACATGGTTCTACATGATTGTAAATGAGAGCCTGTAGTCACTGCATGTTGGGATTATTTTGTGTGTTCTTTCATGAGCAAAACTTTTCCCAATATATGATGATGACAATGTCATCTCCTCTGTTAATTTTATTCTGAAATTTAGTTCGGTGATCTATCTGACTATTTGCTTTTTAACAAATGAATATTTTCAACTAAAGATATAACATCATTCTTATGGTTTTCGGTCGCTTGCAAATTTCATTTTTCAGGATGGCAGAGAATTTGCATCAGATAATATAAGCAATCATTCTATTGGGCCCACCTTAGATACTTCTGAGGGCAGACTAACTTCGTGTGGTTTGCAGAAAATCCAATCTTTTGAATATCCAGTATATTCTGAAAGATCAGATGTGTCAAATATGCACACAAAAGGAGCTTCTTCAGATGGAATTAGAATTAGCACTTCTAGTGTTCCTAGTACATCCAGTCATGGTTCTGCACCGGAGGACTTCGATGCTTCCGGCGATGTCTATGTTTGGGGTGAAGTCATCTCTGATATTTCTGCCAGAGTTAGTGCTGATAGAAATAGTAATCCTTCTAGTGCAAGGACAGATGTCCTCCTACCAAAATCCCTGGAGTCCAATTTAGTGTTGGACATTCATCATGTGGCCTGTGGAGTGAGGCATGCTGCCCTTGTTACCAGACAGGGAGAAGTATTCACTTGGGGTGAAGAATCTGGCGGACGCCTTGGTCATGGAATTGCTGCTGATACTGTTAACCCTCGTCTTGTGGAATCATTATCAGCTTCGAATGTTGATTTTGTCGCTTGTGGGGAGTTCCATACCTGTGCTGTTACCATGTCTGGTGAACTCTATACTTGGGGAGATGGCTCCTATAATGCTGGTCTTCTTGGTCATGGTACAGATGTGTGTCACTGGATGCCCAAAAGAGTGTCAGGAATACTGGAAGGTCTTCAAGTTTCTTATGTTTCTTGTGGTGTTTGGCATACAGCTTTAATTACTACAACAGGGCAGTTATTCTCATTCGGCGATGGAACATTTGGTGTCTTAGGCCATGGAAATCGAGAAAGCCTTTTACACCCCAGGGAAGTAGAATCACTTACGGGATTGAAGACAATGGCTGTCTCATGTGGGGTGTGGCATACTGCAGCTGTGGTAGAAGTTATCGTGACACAATCCAGTGCATCATCTGGAAAATTATTCACTTGGGGTGATGGAGACAAGCATCGCCTTGGCCATGGTGATAAAGAACCCCAGCTTGAGCCTACCTGTGTATCATCATTGATTGATTTCAATTTTCACAAATTGGCTTGTGGTCATAGTCTTACAGTTGGCCTAACCACTTCAGGACATGTTTTTACCATGGGAAGTACAGTATATGGTCAGCTTGGTAATCCCCATTCTGACGGAAGGCTTCCATGCATGGTAGAAGATAAGCTCCTTGGTGAATCTGTTGTAGAGGTTGCTTCTGGTTCATATCATGTTGCAGTCTTGACAGCCAGAGGTGAAGTTTACACATGGGGAAGAGGAGCAAATGGAAGACTGGGCCACGGAGATCTTGAAGATCGTAAAACACCTAAAATGGTTGAATCTCTGAAGGACAGACATGTCAAACATATCTCCTGTGGCTCAAGCTTCACTGCTGCCATATGTCAGCATAAATGGGTATCAGGTACAGAGCAGTCCCAGTGCTCAGCTTGTAGGCAGGCATTCGGATTCACTAGGAAAAAGCACAACTGTTACAATTGTGGTCTTGTACATTGCCATCAGTGCAGTTCAAGAAAGGCTCTGAGAGCAGCATTGTCTCCTAATCCTGGGAAACCATACCGTGTATGTGATACATGCTATGTAAAGTTGACTAATAGTTTTGACTCTGGTGGATTTATTAGCAAGAAAATTATGAAGCCCCGTATATCTGGTGAGAGCAAAGACAGGCTTGATAGACTGGATACAAACTTATCCAAGGCTTTGCCATCTAGTAATTTAGATCTGGTCAACAATTTCGATAGTAAAGCATCCATAGAAGGGAAGAATTCTAACTCCTCGTCTGTGACTCAATCTCCTCAAGTTCCTTCAGTTTTACAGCTGAAAAGCATTGCTTTTAATGCTAGCACAGATGTGCATCAAGCAGTTCCTAGGCCAGCAGTTAAGTCTACAAATCGTTCTAGAGCTGTTTCACCTTTTTCAAGAAAGCCTAGTCCTCCACGCTCTACAACGCCAACTCCCACAATGGCAGGTCTTTCTTTCTCCAAAAGCTTCTCAGATAATCTGAAGAAAACCAATGATCTTCTGAATCAAGAACTTCTTAGGTTTCATTCTGAGGTATTCTGTCCCTCTTTAACATAGTTAAACATCAGTTATCAGCAAAATTTCTTATGCATTATGATGCATATTGACTAGGTGGATAATCTAAGGCAACGCTGTGAGCGTCTAGAATTTCAGCTGGAGAAATCTGAAAAGAAAGCTCAAGAAGCCACAACACTTGCTATGGAGGAATCTGCGAAGTCCAAAGCCGCGAAAGAAGTTATAAAATCACTGACAGCACAGGTAGTCTTTCTTGATGTTCTGTTCATTTTCTGGTAAGACTTGAATGACTTTCAAAATGTATGCTCGGGAACATTGAGACATTTTCTTGCAGTCTATTCTTTAAATGTGCATGTGGCTGTGTGCTTTGTTTGTCTTAGACTCGAATTTTTCTATGCTTGGAATTAAAACATTTTTTCTTGAGACAAACTAGTGAGCATGCTTTAGCATGTCTAGATTTCAAAGCACTGGTTCTTCCAGATAAATGGTGTGGCAGGCTAGCAGCTGCTACTCATACTTCCATTTCTGGTGCCCAGTTTTTGTGCCTTTATAATAATGCCAGATTGAACTTGACTAAACTGGACCCTGTAACATTATTTTTTTAATTTTCTAATTATCACATTCTGATGCACCAAAATATAGATTAAACAATTCTGCTCATCTCATAATATAATAATTACTTTCTTTCATGTAATGTGTTTCTTAATTGGGTTCTTGGTTGTTGCTTTTTGCAAGAAAATTATGCCAAATGAGAATCTTTTTTTTTTGGTTGATAGTTGAAAGAAATGGCAAAGAGGCTTCCTCAAGGAGTCTATGACACTGATCCAATAAAATTGATGCATCTGTCAAATGGTTCTACCGATTCACATGCAATTCAGCAATCTGATTCAAGTTTTGGAAACCTTTCAAGCAATGGCACAAGTGATTGTCTGGATAGCAATGCACCAGGTTTCCATTCATCATCTAAAGATGAATTATCAGAGCAAAACCATGCAGCAAGAGGAACTTCCGGAATTACTAAGAATAGCACACACTTTTGGAATCATGCAGTTACATACTCCAACTATTTGGAAGATCTTTCAAATGTCGAACACAATGGTAATGGAGAAATGCCAGTAACTATCACCAGATCAGAAGATCTTGACAGCCCCAATTCAGACAGCAATCAAGTAGAGGCTGAGTGGATAGAACAGTTTGAACCTGGTGTATACATAACTCTAATTGCCCTTCGTGATGGAACTAGAGAACTAAAGAGAGTCCGTTTCAGGTAATCGAGCAAGTTATTGGTAATGATGATGTAATCTGCATTTACCATCTTCATATAAATTGACCTAATGGCAGGAATTTATCATATGTTACATGTGTTGTTACCTCTGAAATTGTATGCTGATGGTGATCATTTCTTTGCAGTAGGAGAAGATTTGGAGAACAGCAAGCAGAAGCATGGTGGTCTGAAAATGCTGAGAGAGTACATGACAAATATAAGTTCCGTGGATTGAACAGTACTTTGTGAACAAGGTAGACAATCAGCAAGCTCTGAAAGCTGAACTCTCACTTTCATAACTCGAGAGCACCATACAAACCAAAATACTTGGAGGGAAGGCAACCTGACTTGGAAGAACATATATTTGAAGTCTAATTTTGTGGAATTGGATCCCTTGAACCAATCAGGGATTTCTTGCAGTAAGTAATCAACTTTTTTCTATCATATACCATGTAGAGTATCATAATTTCTGGCATGCATATTATTTGGTCTTCAGAACATTAATTTTTCTCTCTGCCTTTTGTTGTATTGTACTGTAAATAAAATTAACACATGAGAAGCATGGGCAGAGAAAATGCATTTTTTGGGTCTTCTTCTAAGACTAATGCCTCTTTTATTTTACTAGCAGACTTAGGTTTCATTCTTAAATGTACTACTGCTGGATGCAAGCCATTCCTCTAATCTCAATGCTTCCAGGAACATTTGTAGATCTTGGTTGATGTGAATACACCTTGCTTATCATACTAAATTAGGTAAATTAAACCACAGCAGTGGATTCAGATAACTCAGGCTGCATAAAAGCAGTTTGGGTTTTCATTGGTTGGCGTTGACATGTGTTCAATCAAAATCTGAAGTTAGCGAGGCTCATCTAGCATTCTAAAGATGAGGCTGAGTTGAAGTCATATAGACTTGTCATGCATATTCTCTGAATCGGCTAAAGATACTGCTATTGGAAACATCTGCTGTATTTCACCATCATTTCCCAGTTTTTATTGCAGCTATTCCACCATAAGCATACTCTGTTCTCTGGTGATTGGGTTTAAATCAAGGAAAAGTTTCTTTTGCTTTTATGTATGCGACTATATATATTGATTCTTCTGAGACTCCATATTAAGAGTGCCTCATGCAACAGTCCATTTACAAGTCACTTGGATTTCCACAGGTATCAGAATTCATCTTTCACCATATAATATAATATTCTGCTAGTATACTCATTTTTATGATATGATAAATGTATCTTCATAATCATCTAGAAATATATATTTAGATTATAATTGTTCGACATATGGATGAGATTCGTAGCACCGAGATCTGCTTCCAACTTCGTCTCATGTTAAGATGCTGAAGGTTTGGAGATTCAGTTCAAGATTATTTCAAAAAATTACATCATAACATATCCAACAAAGGTTTTGTAATGCTTAAGTTAGTAAAGGTTCATACTATTGTGATCCTTTATGCCGCGGCTGGGAGTCGGCATGGCTTAGTTTGATCTTGATCATGCTAGGGCGTTCCGAGATAGAGATGAGGGCAAGGTCAAAGCAACGATGGGTGTCTCTTGGGTCGGCTTGAGGAGAAGTTGGGATTGCCTCCACCATTGGGTCCTTGTACAACAGGTCATGGCTTAGTTTGATCTTGATCATGCTAGGGCGTTCCGAGATAGAGATGAGGGCAAGGTCAGAGCAACGATGGGTGTCTCTTGGGTCGGCTTGAGGAGAAGTTGGGATTGCCTCCACCATTGGGTCTTTGTACAACAGGTCAATATTGGGAAGGGGATTCTCGACTCGACCCTTTCGAAGCTTAAGTCAGTTTTTTGTGGTAGCGTTGAGTGTTTGAGATCTACTCCCTTGGCATTGGCCAAGGGGTCAGTGTTTATACCTCTCGTCGAGGGTCGGTTACGCGCAGGTTGTTAATGACCGCCAACACTCAAGGCAGCTAGTTTGTCTATCCCAAACGGCACGGGCTGACTATTCCAGTTCCGTGTCGTGTGGGGTTGCTTTGTACGATCTCGGGCACGATTGTGTGTCATTCCAGAGTCTATTGCATTGCTTCGAGGTTGTATCGCGCATGTATGCCATGTTTAATTCCAAGGTGGTTGTCGACTGTCGTTGTGAGGTGATACCGAAATATTCCCTATCATTTTCTCCCCCCCTCCTCTAGAGGCATGCCTTGGGTTCCTCGTAGGGGGGCTTTATTGAATCTCGAATTTTGATGATGATATCAATTGATAAATGATCTAATCCATATGTTAAGATAAGTGTTGTAGGATTAACTACGATAATGGATAAGGCATAAAGTAGATATTGGGCCAGAGTCAAAGATCGAATGATATGTCGAAGATTCGAACGATGTGCCGGAAGCTCGCCGAGAGTTCGGTAGGAGTTTGTCAAAAGCTTGCTGAGAGTTCATCGGGAGCTCGCTGAGAGTTCGTCGGGAGTTCGCCAAGAGTTCATTGAGAGTTCACCAAAAGCATGCCAAAAAGTTCACCAGAAGTTTGTCGAGACTTCGTCGGAAGAACGATTGACATATTAGACAAAGATTGCTTAGTTAATGCCTTAATTGTTATAGTTAGAACCAAGATTGAGTTAGGATTGGGAGGTAATCTCACTAACTCAGTTAGGGGCCAATTGGGCCCAAAACAAGGCTGAGTTGGGTCGGATGGAAGGCCCACTCGGCCACTTGGAACCTTGCCAAGCGGTGGCACCGCCCCGGGGGGGCGGTGGAACTACTTGTGGCTCAACCTCCCAGGTGGTCTGGGCGGTGGTATTGCCTTGTCAAGCAGTGGTATCGCCCTGTTAGGCAGTGGTACCACTAGAGCCCAGTCTCCGAGGCTCTGTTAGGCGGTAGTACCGCAAGATTGGGCGGTGGTACCGCTTGATTAGGCAATGGTACCACCCAATGTCAAAGTATTTGGCGTTGGTACTGCCCAATAATGGCGGTGGTACCACTAGTATCCTGGAAATCTGGAAAGAGATACTTTTTGGCTCCAATTCTGAAAACTTTGGAGCCTATAAATACCCCACTCCTTTTTGCATGAAAGGGTAATAAAGGCTATAACAAAGTGTGAAAAAATCTTTAAGTGTTGGGGTGTAAAAGTGTTGTAAAAAGAGCTAAGAGTCTTCTTTCTTCAGCTTTGTAATCATTAGAGAAGAGGTGTGAGGGTTGTCTCCTAAACCCATGAAAAGGAGAAACCTTTGTAAGAAGGTGGTTGGTCTTTGCCTATTGAAGAAAGACCATTAGTGGACGCTAGTAACCTCAACGGAGGAGGAATCAAAAGTGGATGTAGGTCACAATGACCGAACCACTATAAATTCGGTATGTTATTTTCTTACTGCTTTCTTTCACTACTTAGCTACACTCTACACTTTGCATTTACTGTAAGTCATTATTTTCATTACTTTCCGATATGAGCTTTGTCGAAATGATTGTATCGAAAGAAAAATTTTTATCACTGCAGTAATTCACCCACCCCTCTTAGTGTCGTATTGATCCTAACAATTGGTATAAGAGTAAGGTTACTCTTAATTTGTTTTAAAACCCAAGAGAGATAGCTTTTGTCGGCAATCATGAGGGTCATTCTATCACACGTCCACCCTTGTTCAATGGAATGGACTACACTTATTGGAAAACTAGAATGAGGATTTTCTTGATTTCTTTGGATTTTGAATTATGGAATATCGTCAAAAACGGATTTCAAAAGTCTTATCTTCCAATGAACGATTGGAATGATTTGGAGAAGAAGACTTTCTCTTTGAATGCCGAAGCTATGAATGCTTTGTTTTGTGCATTGGATAAAAATGAATTTAATCGAGTTTCTATTTGCGAAACGACTTATGACATTTAGCATACACTTGAAATCACACAGGAATGCACGAGTAGGGTTAAGGAGTCAAATTAATCTTTTGGTTCATAGTTATGAATTATTTCGCATGAAACCAAGTGAGACCATTGGAGACATGTACACCTGGTTTACAGATGTCGTCAATGGTCTAAAAGCACTTGGTAAAAGTTTTTCTAATTTTAAACTTGGTAACAAGATATTAAGATCTCTTCCAAAGAGTTGGGATCCTCTTCTAAAGAGTTGGGATCCTAAAGTAACTACAATTCAAGAAGCTAAGGATTTAAATAACTTCCCACTCGAAGAACTTATCGGGTCTTTAATGACCTATGAAATGACGTGCAATGCACATGAAAAACTTGAGAATAACATTCCAAAGAATAGAATGGATTTGACACTTAGAACTCAAGAAGACCACTTGAGAGAAAACTTAAGTGATGATGATGATGACTTGGCACTTCTAACAAGAAAATTTAAAAAATTCATAAAAAAGAATAAAACTAAACATGACATTAAAAACAAAAATGAACTTAAAAAGGATTAAATAATTTGCTATGAATGCAAGAAGCCGGGGCACTTCAAAAGTGAATGTCTCTAAGTGAAGAAGAAGTAACCGAAGAAGAAGAAAGCACTAAAAGCTACTTGGGACAATTCGAGCGCATTCGAAGACGAGGAGCCAACCAACAAAGAAGTCACAAATTATGCTCTAATAATGCTCAATGACGAGATATGTTTATAATCACAAGCTAGGAGCAAGAGATGGTACCTTGATAGTGGATGCTTAAGGCACATAACCGGAGATCCAACACACTTCTCTAAGCTCACTAGCCAAGACAAAGGATTTGTCACCTTCGGAGACCACAACAAAGGAAAAATTATTGGAAAAGAAAATATAGGTAACAAATCAAACCTTTTGATTGAAAATATTTTATTAGTAGATGGTTTAAAGCATAACTTGCTAAGAATTAGTTAATTATGTGATAAAGGTTACAACATCAAGTTTGAATCTAATACTTGCATTATAGAAATACTACACATGAGCAGATCTTTGATTGCCTTAAGGACCAACAATATCTATACCATTGATCTTGATGAGTTTTGTAATAAAACTTGCTTTAAGATTTTAAATGATGAGGCTTGGCTTTAGCATAGGAGGTTAGGTCATGCTAACATGAAACTAATCTCCCAAATTTCTTCTAAAGAACTTGTAAGAGGAATCCCTAGCATTAAGTTTGTCAAAGACAAAGTGTGTGATGCATGTCAATTAGGAAAACAAATAAAAGGTAGTTTCAAGTCAAATAATCAAATAAACACCTCTAGACCATTGCAATTGATCCATATGGATTTATTTGGACCAATTGATACAACAAGCCTAGGAGGTAGCAAATATGCCTTTGTAATTGTTGATGATTATAGTATATACACTTGGACATACTTCTTGACACACAAAAGTGATTGTTTTAAGTATTTTTTAAAATTTTATAAACTTGTTCAAAATAAAAAAGGCTTTATGATTGCATCCATACATAGTGATCACGGTGGTGAATTTCAAAATCGTAATTTCTAAAACTTTTGTGAATCAAATGGGTATAATCATAATTTCTCTACTTCAAGAAACCCACAACAAAATAGAGTAGTTGAAAGAAAAAATAGGAACTTACAAGAAATGGCAAGAACCATATTAAACGAACATAGTCTACCTAAATATTTTTGGGTTGAAGCCGTTAACACGACATACTATGTCATTAATTGGGTTATAGTAAGACCATTACTTTCCAAAACTCCTTATAAGTTGTAGAATAACAAATATTTTCGGTTGTAAATATTTTATTTTAAACGAAAAATACGCCTTAGGAAAATTTGATGCAAAATCTGATGAAGGCATTTTTCTTGGTTATTCTTCTACTTCTAAAACATTTCGTGTATTTAATAAAAGAACTTTAGTTATAGAAAAATCTATTCATGTTGTTTTTAATGAGGTCTCCAAATCTAAGAAAAATGATTTTGATGATGTTTTTGATTTTGATGGTTTAAATTTGAATGAACCCTCCCACTAGCAACTTGGATGCATCTTCTTCCAAAGAATCCTTACCTAAGGATTGGAAGTATGTAGATGCTTATCATAAGGAGCTAATCATTAGAGACACTTCAAAATGTGTTCAAACTCGTTCTTCTCTTAAAAATTTTTGTGCGAATGCAACCTTTTTATCTTAAATTGAACCTAAATGTATTGACGAGGCCCTGAAAGATGATTTATGGGTTATTGCAATGCATGAAGAATTAAATCAATTTGAGATAAATGATGTATGAAAGCTTGTTCCTAGACCAAGTGACCATTTGGTAATTGGTACTATATGAGTCTTCAGAAACAAGCAAGATGAACTTAGTATCGTGGTTAGAAACAAGACTATATTAGTGGCCAAAATTTTCAACCAAGAAGAAGGTATCGATTATGAAGAAACCTTCACTCCTGTAACTAGACTTGAAGCCATAAAGATTCTTCTTGCTTATGTTATTTGTAATAATTTTAAGTTATTTCAAATGGATGTTAAAAGTACCTTTCTTAATGGTTTTATTTCCGAAGAAGTTTATGTTGAACAACCACCTAGATTTGAGAATATCACTTTTCCGAATCATGTTTTTAAATTGTCTAAGGCTCTTTATGGCTTGAAACAAGCTCCAAGGGCTTGGTATGAGAGACTTAGTTTCTTTCTAATTAAAAATAATTTTATGAAAAATAAGGTCGATACTACATTATTTGTTAAATATTTTAAAAATAAATTTCTTATAGTTTAAATTTATGTTGATGATATCATTTTCAGTTCTTCAAATGAGTCTTTTGCCAAGTGTATGAACTAATAGTTCGAAATGAGTTTAATGGGGGAATTAACATTTTTCTTAGGATTACAAATCAAACAACTTAGTGATGAAACCTTTATTAGTCAAACTAAGTATGTGTTAGATCTATTAAAATAATTTAATATGGATAGTGCTAAAGCTATTAATACACCAATGAGCACTTCTACAAAATTAGATATGGACATTAATAGAGAAGATTTTGATCAAAAGACTTATAGGGGTATGATAGGTAGTTTATTATACCTCATAATAACTAGACTAGATATTATGTTTAGTGTTGGACTATGTGATCGATTTTAGTCAAATCCCAGGTAATCTCATTTAAAAGTTGTTAAAAGGATTTTTAAATACCTAAAAGGAACTCATAATCTACTTGCTTATGCTGATACTGATTTTGTTGGTTATCAAATAAATAGAAAAAGCACATCCGGAATATGTCAACTCTTAGGACACACACTTGTTTCTAAGTCTTCCAAGAAATAAAACTTTATTACATTATCTACAACCAAAGTTGAAAATATAGCAGCAGGTGCATGTTATGCACAAGTAATATAGATGAAAAACACTTTAGAAGATTATGAAATTTATTTGAAAACTATTCCTATAAAATGCGATAACACTAGTGCAATATATTTAACCAAGAATCCCATAAAACACTCTAGAACTAAATATATTGACATTAGGCATCATTTTATTATAGATTATGTTAATAATCATGACATTGTTGAATCTTGGATTTTGATAATGAAACCAATTGATGTGTTTATGATCTGATCTGCATTTTGAGTAACGTAGGAAGCTTCGATAAGGTAGAGACAATTAAAGCAGGAAGAATCATGTTGGGCCGGAGTAGAACATGTTAGAAGATTGGACATTGAGTCGGAGGATCGGTCAACGTATCGGCAGAAGGTTTCGAGCCATGGGTTTGGGGATCGGGTCAAGAAGAGCAAAAATTATGCTAAAGAAATCAGAGTTACGAAGGTCAACTAGCTGATTGGGCAATAGACTGTAAGAGAGGACGATGTGCCGAAGAATCGGATGAAGCGTCGATGAACCAATGACATACTAGACAACATTTGATTTAAGCTTTGTAATAATTATCTAGATCGAAGTAGGTTTTAGGTGTAATTGGGTTGGAATTGGGCCAACTCAATTAGGGGCCAATTGGGTCTAAGTTTAGGCTATGTTAGGCCAAGTGAAAGGCCCAAACAATGACCCAACAGATGGAACCATCGGTGGCACAATCTCTGAGATTGTCAAGCGCTGGTACCGCTAGTTTAGGTGGTGGTATTGCCCAGACACTATCTCCCAAGCGGTGGTACCGCCAAACTGGGCGGTGGTACCGCTCAGTGTTAGTGCTGCAAGCGGTGGTACTATCAGTACCCGAAAGACCCGGGATGAGACCAGTTTTGGCTCCAAGTTTAAATCCATTTGGAGCCTATAAATACCCCTCTCATCCCTGGTTAATATACATAAGAATTGAGAGCAAAAAAGGAAGAAAACACTATTGTAATCTTGTGAGAACTCCTCTTAAACTCTAAGTATTAGTGAAATTTAAGAGAGGAGGTAGTGGGGGTGTAAAGGTTCTCTCTTGAGCCTGTCAAAAGGAGAATAGAGTTTTAAGAAGGTAGTTGGTCTTCGTCTATTAAAGGAAGACCGTTAGTGGATGCCGGTGGCCTCAACGGAAGAGGAATCGGGAGTGGATGTAGGTCATGACGATCGAACCACTATAAAATTTTGGTTTGCATTTCCTTCATACTTTTTCCTTATATTGTAAACTAAATTCTTACTTTCACTATGCTTTCGTATGCTTTCAAGTTAAGCATCTTTCCGATACGAGTTTTTATTATATAAAGATTTTTGACTCAACGTAATTTTACCGCTATACTAATTCACCTCCCCCCTCCCTCTTATTGCTGACTCGATCCTAACAATTGGTATCAGAGCCATGATTTTTATCGTTTGGTTTAACAACCAATATAAATGGCTATTTTCGAATTTCAAGAGTGACTTTCTATCATTCGTCCTCTTATGTTCAATGGGATTGACTACACATATTGGAAAACTCGAATGATAGTTTTCTTGCTTTCTATTGATTTAAATTTATGGAATATTGTCGAAAATAGATTTCAAAAGTCTTCTCTTCTAATGAACGATTGGAATGATTTGGAAAAGAAGACTTTCTCTTTGAACACCAAAGCTATGAATGCTTTATTTTTTGCTTTAGATAAAACTGAATTCAATCGAGTTTCTATTTGTGAAACGGCTTTTGACATTTGGCATATGCTTGAAATCACACACGAAGGCACTAGTAAAGTTAAAGATTCAAAAATCAATTTTTTGTTGCATGATTTTGAATTGTTTCGGATGGAACCAAGTGAGACCATTGGAGACATGTATACCCGGTTTATGGATGTTGTCAATGGTCTAAAAGCGCTTGGTAAAAGTTTTTCTAGCTTTGAACTCATTAACAAAATATTGAGATCCCTTCCAAAGAGTTGAGACCCTAAAGTAACAGTCATTCAAGAGACCAAGGATTTGAAATATTTTATACTTTAAGAACTTATCGGGTCTTTAATGACCTATGAAATGAGTTGTATGGCACAAAATGAACATGAGAACAACCTTCCAAAGAATATAAAGGATTTGACACTTCGAACAATAGAATACCACTTGAGTGATGACTCAAGTGATGATGATGATGACCTTTAACTCATCACAATAAAGATTAAAAAATTCTTAAAACAAGAATCAAAGAACAAAAATGAACCTAAAAAGAAGAAGCTATAAAAGAAGAAGAATACACTCAAGGTGGCTTGGGATGAATCAAGTTCATTCGAAGATGAAGAACAAACCAACAAAGGCGAGGTGACAAACTACGCCTTAATGGCTTTTTACGACGAGGTAACCAAAACCCTTTTACTTTATTTTGAAATTATTTGATGCATTTCATGAGTTGTTTTTAAATTAGTTTAGAAAAATTATATGTAAATTGTTAAAAAAAAAATGGAACCATGCTTATCCTTCTAGTAATTTTGAAAATGATAATGAAAATTGCATGTTTGATGATAAAGGAACAAAATGTTAGACTTAAATCTAATGCTTAAGATAAATCATATGTATGTTTTTAAGAAAAAATAATGTATGTTTTGATGATTTAATGATGCATAGTGATTTGAAATCATGCTTATGTTAGGATCAAGAGCGATAGTAAGAGGGGGGGGGGGTTGAATTAGTGCAGTGAAAAAATCGGTGATTTTGTAAGATATTCGTTCGTTGAAAACCAATTTCAGAAAGTACTTGACTTTAGAGTAAATGAACTAGCAATTAACTTAGAAAGTAATAGTAGTAATAAAAAGCAGCAGAATGAAAATGAGCACACCGGAATTTATAGTGGTTCAGTCATTGTGACCTACATCCACTTCCGATTCCTCCTCCGTCGAGGTCACCGGCGTCCACTAATGGTCTTCCTTCAATGGGCGAAGACCAACCACCCTCTTTATAGCACTTTCTCCTTTTTACTTGTTTAGGAGACAACCAACCCTTACAAGTCTCACACCTCTTTTGAATGATCACAAGACTTAGAAAGGGAGGAAGAGGACTCTTAGCATTTTCAAAGATCTATTCATGTGTGGTATTTCTATAATGCAAGCATTAGATTCAAACTTGATGTTGTATCTTTTATCACATAATTGACTAATACTTAGTAAGTTACGCTTTAAACCATCTACTAATAAAATATTTTCAATCAAAAGGTTTGATTTGTTACCTATATTTCCTTTTCCAATAATTTTTCCTTTGTTGTTGTCTCCGAAGGTGACAAATCCTTCATCTTGGTTAGTGAGTTTAGAGAAGTGTGTTGGATCTCCAGTCATGTGCCTTGAGCATCCACTATCAATGTACCATCTCTTGCTCCTAGCTTGTGATTGTAGATATATCTACAAGAAAGGAGATTTTCTTTTAGGTACCCATTTAACCTTGAGTTCCTCATAAATAGATCTACCTAACTTATCATTTTGTATTGAGTCATTTAAGGTTCCTTTATGGACCCAAATTAACTTATGTGGACTATACCTCTTAAATGAATATTTATTAGCATAATGTTCAAATTTACAATGAAAGTTGCATTTGTTTCGGGGTGAAACATGCAAAGTTGGGCCTTTGACAAAGATGGTTGGCTTTTGGCAAGTGTTACTTGTAAAGCTGATTCCATCTCTTCTACGAACATGATCCCTTTTTGCTAGGATCATGTTTAAGGATTTGCTTCCTATTTCAAAATTTTCTAAGATTTCATATAATAGCAAATTTTCCTTTTTAAGCATCTCTAATTCTTCACATTTTGTATAAGGAGGCAATATTTCATTATCATGACTAATATTTAATCCATTGAATTCATTAAGAGAGGCATGCTCATTTTTTAATAATTTATACTTTTTGCTAATTAATTTATATTCATCAAATAAATCATGAAAAGCATTTAACAATTCATCAAAGGATAAATGGGCTTCGATTGAGTTACTTACCTTGTCGTCAAGCGCCATTAAGGCTTAGTTAACAACTTCTTTATTGGTCGACTCCTCGTCTTCGGATGTGCTTAAATCGTCCTCAATATCTTTTAGCTCATTCTTCTTCTTCAGTTGCTTCTTCTTCACTCGGGACATTCACTTTTGACGTGCCCCAGCATCTTGCATTCGTAGCAAATTATTTGGTCCTTTTTAAGTTCATTTTTGTTTTTAATGTCAAGTTTAGTTTTGTTCCTTTTTATGAGTTTTTTAAATTTTCTTGTTAGAAGTGCCAAGTCATCATCATCATCATCACTTGAGTTTTCTTTCAAGTGGTCTTCTTGAGTTCTAAGTGTCAAATTATTCCTGTTCTTTGGAAGGTTGTTCTCAAGTTCTTCATGTGAATCGTAGGTCATCAAAGACCTGATAAGTTCTTCGAGTGGAAAATTGTTCCAGTCCTTAGCTTCTTGAATTATAGTTACTTTAGGATCTCAACTCTTTAGAATTAATCTTAGTATCTTGTTAACAAGTTCAAAATTAGAAAAACTTTTACCAAGTGCTTTTAGACCATTGATGACATCCGTAAACCGGGTGTATATATCTCCAATGGTCTCGCTTGGTTTCATACGAAATAATTCATAATTATGAACCAAAAGATTGATTTTTGACTCCTTAACCCTACTCGTGCCTTCGTGTGTGATTTTAAGTGTATGCCAAATGTCATAAGTCGTTTCGCAAATAGAAACTCGATTGAATTCATTTTTATCCAAAGCACAAAATAAAGCATTCATAACTTTGACGTTCAAAGAGAAAGTCTTTTTCTCCAAATCATTTCAATCGTTCATTAGAAAAGAAGACTTTTGAAATCCGTTTTCAATGATATTCCATAACTTAAAATCCATAGAAATCAAGAAAATCATCATTCTAGTCTTCCAATAAGTGTAGTCTGTTCCATTGAACATGGGAGAACATGTGATAGAATGATCCTCATGATTGCCGGCAAAAGCCATCTCTCTTGGGTTTTAAACCAAATTGAGAGTAACCTCGCTCTGATACCAATTGTTAGGATCAATACGACACTAAGAGTAGGGGGGTGATTTAGTACAACGATAAAAATTACGTTGATTTGAAAAATTTCATTTGATAAAATCATTTCGACAATGCTCGTATCGGAAAGTAATGAAAGTAATGACTTAGAGCAAATTGAAAGTGTAGAGTGCAGCTAAGTAATAAAAGAAAGTAGTAAGGAAATAACACACCGCATTTATAGTGGTTCAGTCGTTGTGACCTACGTCCACTTACGATTCCTCCTCCGTCGAGGTCACCGGCGTCCACTAATGGTCTTCCTTCAATAGGCAAAGACCAACCACCTTCTTATAAAGCTTTCTCATTTTCACAGGTTTAGGAGACAACCCTTACAAGCCTCACATCTCTTCTCGAATGATTATAAAGCTGAAGAAAGGGGAGGACTCTTAGCCCTTTTACAACACTTTTACACCCCAACACTTAATGATTTTTCACACTTTGTTACTCCTTTGCAGAAAGGAGTGGGGTATTTATGGGCCTCAATGGTTTCAGAATTGGAGCCAAAAAGTGTCTCATCTTGGATTTTCGAGGCATTAGCGGTACCATCGCCAGTATTGGATGGTACCACAACCTGACACTCTGACACTGGGTGGTACCATTGCCTAATCTGGCGGTGCTACTACCTAACAGAGCCTCGGAGACTGGGCTCTAGCGGTACCACCGCTTGCCAGCATTAACTGCCGATGATACCACCACCCAAACCACTTAGGAGGCTGAGCCTCAAGTGGTTCCACCACCCACCTTGGGCAGTGCCACCACCTGGCATGGCTCCAAGTGGCCGAGTGGGCCTTCCATCCATCCCAATTCAACCCTAAATCGGGCCCAATTGGCCCCTAACTAAGTTAGTGGGATTACCTCCCAATCGTAACTCAATCTAAGTTCTAACTACAATAATTAAGGCATTAACTAAGCAATATTTGTCCAGTATGTCAATTTGTTCTTCCGGCGAAGTCTCGATGAACTTCCGGTGAACTCTCGGCACGCTTTTGGCGAATTCCCGACGAACTCTTGGCGAACTCCCGACGAACTCTCGGCGAGCTCCCGACAAACTCTCGGTGAGCTCCCGACAAACTCTCGGTGAGCTCCCTACGGACTCTCTATGAACTCCCAACGAACTCTCGATGAACTCTCAATGAACTCCCGACGAACTCTTTGTGAGCTCCCGATGAACTCTCGGTGAGCTTCTAGCACATCGTCCGAATCTTCGACGTATCGTCTGATCTTTGACTCTAGCCCAATATATGCTTTATATTGTATCCATTATCGTAGTTAATCCTGCAACACTTATCTCAACACATGAATTAGATCATTAATTTATCAATTGATTTCATCATCAAAATATGAGATTCAACATATCGAAGCTACGTAAAGTCGGAACTTGTGTGCTAGGTACCTGAACAGACTCAGACTATGGAATGGTGCTTAAGCTAGGTTCTCCAAGCTCATTCAACTCTATCATGCTCCCACTATCTCCACCAAGAATGTGTTCCTTCTCAAGGAACACTGCCTTCTTGGCCACAAAGACCTTTTGATCCTCGAGGTGATAGAAATAATATCCAAAAGTTTCCTTGGGGTATCCTGTTGAATCTCAGATTTTGATGATGAAACTAATTGATAGTATTTGTGATCTAATGTGCATTTAAGTGACGTAGGGCTAACGTCGATCAAAAAAGGCAAATTGATTAAAGCAAGAGGAATCAGACGTTGGGCCGGAGCAAACATGTCAGAAGATTAGACGTCGGGCCAGAGGAACGATCAACGTATCGGCAGAAGGCTTTGGACCGTGAATTCGGGTATCAGGCCAAGAAGATCGAACGAAGTGTCGGAAGAACCAATGACATGCCGGACAACAAGGATTCACTTGTAATCAATTATGTCTAGATTGAGTCAGATTAGAGTATAATTGAGTCGGTTTAGAATGTAATTAGACAAACTCAATTAGGGGCCAATTGGGCCCAAAATAGGGCTATTGGGCCAAAAGAAAGGCCCATTCAGTGACCTAAGTTTTGGGTTGTGTTGGGCCAAATGAAAGGCCTAAACAGTGATCAAACAAATGAAACCGTTATGGCACAATCTCCGAGACTATGTCAAGCGGTGGTACCGCCAGTCTGGGTGGTGGTATCGCTAGTCTGAGCGGTGGTACTGCCCAGACAAAGTCTCCAAGAGATTGTCAGACGGTGGTACCACCCAGTGTTAGGGTGTCAGGCAGTGGTACCGCCAGACTGGGCGATGGTACTGCCTAGTGTTAGTGTCAGTGTCAGACTAGCACTGGAGATAGTACCACCCAGCATAGGCGGTGGTACCGCTCGTACTCGGGAGACCTAGAATGAGACATTTTTAAGCTCCAAGTTTGAATCTCTTAGGATTAAGAACAAGGGGGGGTGAATTAGTACAACGAAAAATTCTTCGATTTCGGAAAAATGTTCATCTCGATTCAAATCGTTTCAGAAAGATGTTCAACTTAAAACTTTCGTAAGAATGTAGAGAGAAGCTGAAGGAGGTTTGCAGTAAAGTAAATTGCACAAAGGAAAAGCAAAGCAGAATTTAGAGTGGTTCGGTCAATGAGACCTACATCCACTTTCGGATTCCTCCTCCGTCGAGGTCACTAGTGTCCACTAAAGGCCTTCCTTCAATAGGCGAAGACCTAACACCTTTTACAGCACTTTCTCCTTTTGTCGGGTTTAGAGGATAACCCTTACAAGCCTTCTCTTTCTTGAATGGTTACAAAGCTAAGAGAGAGAGGAGGAAAACTCTAGCACTTTTACACCCCAATGATTGAAGATTATAATCATACTTAGGTACCCTTTCATGTAGAAAAGGGTGGGGTATTTATAGGCCCCAATGGCTACAAATATGGAGCCAAAAAGTGTCTCATCCCGGATTTTCAGGGTACTGACAGTACCATCGTCATTACTAGGCGGTACCACCGCTTGACACGTAACATTGGGTGGTACCACCGCCTAGTCTAGTCAGTACAACTGCCTGACAGAGCTCGGAGACCGAGCTCTAGCGATACGACCGCCTGACAGGGGCGGTACCACCGCCCAGAATTCCTGGGAGACCGAGTCTCCAAGCGGTGCCACCGCGGACCATATTTTCAGGTGCTGAATGGGCTATTCAATCTAGCCCAATTCAGTCCTGTTAAAGGCCCAATTGGCCCCTAACTGAGCTAGTGGGATCACATCCCAATCCTAACTCAATTTACGATTCTAACTATGATTAAGGCAAGCATTTAGTCCAGTATGTCGATCTTTCCCTTGGCGATCCTCCGGCGAACTTCTCGGCGGGTCTTCTGGCGAACTCCCGATAAACTTTCAACGATCTTTCTATGAACTCTCGGCGATCTCTCGATGAGCTTTCAGCGACGAACTCTCGGTGATCTTCCGACGAGCTCTCTACAATCTCCCGGTATATTGTCCGAATCTTCGACTCCGACCCATCATTTGCTTTACACCTTATCGCTATCGTAGTTAATCCTGCACACTTATCTCAACACATAGATTAGGTCAAATAATTTACCAATTGATTGTTGAATCTCGGATTTTGATGATATAATCAATTGATGAGTTGATTGATCTAATCCATATTATTGAGATAAGTGTGCAAGGTAAACTACGATAACCAGAAAACATAAAGCAAGGATACCGGAGTCGGGTTCAATTGACGTTTAAGAGACCGAAGATTCATCGGAGATGCTGGCGGAACCAACCGAGAAGAAATCGGGAACGTGTCGGAAGTTCGCCGAAGAAATCGTCGAAAGGTTCGCGGAGATCACCGAGAAGGCTCGGCTACTCATTAAAGTCATCACAAGATTGGGAGCTTGCTGAGAGGCCGTCGGAAGAAGGTCTTCGGAAAGCTCGCCGGAACAAGATTCGACGTTCGCGGTTGAAGACATGCTTATAATGTTTTCAAGTTATGTAGTTCACTTGAAATTAGGATTAGGATTAAGAGTTAACCCTAAATCTGGGTTAGGGGCCAACTGGGCCCAAACTTGGACTTGGGTTGAGCTAAGTTTGAAGCCCAACCAAGAAACCAAGTGTCGGGCGGTGGAACCACCAGGCTGGGCGGTTGCACCGCCTAGCACCCGAGAGCCAGGCGGTGGCACCGCCTGGGCTGGGAGGTTACACCGCCCACCACCCGAGAGCTGGGCGGTAGCACCGCCTGGCTGGGCGGTGGCACCTCCAGCATCGGGAACTTAAGAAGATTCAAATTTTTGGAGCCCAAAATTTGAATCCTCTTGAGGGCTATAAATACCCCTCTAGTCTCAGCTGAGAATACAACTTTTGAGCAGCAAGTGATTGAGAAAAAAAGTCTTGGAAAAGCCTTAGCAATCTTTGTTTTTCAGTTTGCTAGAGTTCACCTCCCTTCTTCTTGAAAATTTGTAAGAGAGTGAACTGTTTGTGAAAGTTGTAAGAGGGGTATTTACCCTTCCCCTTCAAGAGACTTGCTAGTGGAAGGTGGGAGCCTCATCGAAGAGAGGCCTCGCAAGTGGATGTAGGTCATTTGACCGAACCACTCTAAAAACTGCGTAATCTCTGTTTGCATCTCATTGTTGCTTTTTATTACTGCAAACTTTCTTACTTGCTTTACTTACTTATTATCTTGCTGCACTTCTTTACGAATACACATTCAAGTTAAGCTTTCCAAGTTCGGTTTCTATCGAGAGAGATTTATCCAAAACCGACGATTTAATCCGCTGCACTAATTCACCCCCCCCCCTCTTAGTGCCACTCCGGTCCTAACAGAACTAAGCACATCGACGTTAGACATCATTTCATACGCGATCATGTCCTTAACAATAATGTGGTTCTCGAATTCATTGACACAAAGCATCAATTAGCAGATATATTTACAAAAGCCTTGAATGAAGACCAATTTGAATTCATTAGAAGGGAATTAGGTATGTTAAATTGTCCCTGAAAATAAGCTTGCTTGAATATATTTTT